>OY744604.1:95311374-95383874 GCA_963556255.1 Allolobophora icterica
AGGTTAGCATTAGTCACGTCCTTGAGTATCAATTCGTTTCAGGATTAGGAAATTGCATTGAGGAAACTTCATATATGCGCGTTTCATCGAGTTCAGTCTTAAAATGTCTGAAGTTCAACTGTTGGATTTTCTTAATCACAACTGTTCGTTACATTTTAAGCATAAGTTGTAGCTTAGTGGAAGCCTTAATTTAATAATTTCACAAATTAAGCTATGTAATTCATCAACAAAGTAGTTCACTGACTATTCGTGAAATTGGATATTTCTGTACTGATGGAGTTGTGATTTAGACTGAAAATTTGAACTTTCTATTTGCTGGATTTTTACGCAAGTGCGGGAACAACAGGTTCCCACACGTTGGATTGGCAGCATGCTAATTAAAGCCCTAGGTTTTAGGTTTGGCGGTTTCCCTCGTAGAATGAAGTGACCAACGACTGTAGGCGGTTCAAGTAAGCATCTGTCGGCCAATGGGCGTTGATTTCATTTTGGTTTACACATCTTACAAGCATAGGCTGCTGAATTTAATTATATGCATAGCCTAGGCAACATCGTCCGCTTTGTGGAATGGAGGCGAGGCGCAGGGACGGTCGGTCGATCGGTGGTAGCCCCCACCCTAGGCCCTTCACCCTCCCTCTGGCCTACCCCGATCAATTGACCACTTGTATATATAACCGAGCTTTGGGTCGTAAACCTGTATATAAATGCCAGCTGTTGATGCTGTCACCGTTGCCTTATTATACCCGGAACACTAAAGACAATAAGCTGTATTTCATATTCTAAGAATTTGCACCAGTATCAGATGCTAATATACAGCCTAAGGAAGAGAGACTAGGTCACATGCCAAATTATGCTAATGAACTTAGGAAATGAACTTAGGAAATGTCCTTTCACAATTGAGTCTTGGTTTGCAGTACTCATTCTAGTTTGAATTTCGCTGCAGCAGAGTTGAGCTTCGTAATTTCTTCACTTCATAGCCATTTTAAATCGCATAGTCGATACAGCTTATATCTCGTGTCTGTATATTATATTATTATCTTATTTCAGTAGTGGACCTTATAGTAGTATAACATTGTATTTCGTTAGTGGACATATATTAGTATCATTATATCGAACTATTTCCAAAGATGGATGGAGACTACGCTGTACCAACGACACCGACTTCAGGTGTTGCAGTTGGCAACATGCGAACATTTAAAAAACGGTTGTCTGATGGATCTACCAAGAGTTATAGCTACCCTTACGTTTCTGTAAGGAAACATTTTGAATTAACTTTTACAACCGACAGTGATAAACTTAAATTTGAGCAAAAATGTGAGGACATTCGCTTGGCGTTGGGAGTAAAAAGTTTGAGAGAAGTTCTGGTGAAAGTCATAATGGATGTTGACACCAATAAGCTCTCTTCTGCAACTCAACATCCGCAGCAGACACTCACGATGTCTTCAGTCACGGAAGAAGTAAGTGAATCAACTTCACTGACTGATCCAGCATCTGTCACAGCAGCAATATCAGCAGCTCCAGCAACAGCTTTGGAGACTGCACATGAGAATTTTGTTGGGCAGTGCTCCAGCATTGCCCAGTTGATCGACACAATCTCACAACATTCATCCACATGTGTGACGCCGTATTCAGTGAAGTCATGGACACACAGTGGTCATGTGCTGTCGGTGGATATGGAGTGTGCGAAAAAACACTCCTTTCAGTGGAGTTCCTCATCCACAATAGACAGCGAGCGGAAGGAATTTGAAGTCAACCACCGAGTGATGTTGAGCTACCTGGCCTCTGGTATGACACCCATACAGTACGAGCGCTTTAGCGACTTCAGTCGGTTTGGACTATTGTCAGACCTTTTCCGCAGGAGGAATATGGTTACATTTAGTGCCATTTCTGAGAACCTGCGAAAGCAATCTATATTTGGCGCTAGAGCGCAGGAGTCTTCACTGTCGCCTGATGGAGCTATCTCTATAATGACTGACGCACGACATCATTGTAGACGAAATAGTTATCACACCGACCATGTTGCTATCGGGTTGAAAACTCACAAAGTCGTTGATATTCAACACATTAACGGGAATGATGATAACTGTTCACAGCGTCACGAGGCAGTGGGATTCGACAGGATGTACGAGAGCCTGGATCTCAGCAACATTAAAGTTGCCCATCATGTGCATGATCGAAACATGACAATCAACAAGCGCCTACGTGAGAGGAAGCAAGCCAGGAATTCCAATGACCGCTGGCACTGCACCCGTCCTATAACAGCCGGGGTGAAAAAAATTGGGCAAGGAGCACAAAAAAACATTGGAAAAACATGGCATCCCGAGCTTTCTGACAAGGGTGCTGCCATTCGAAACCACGTCTATTGGTGTATGGACAATTGCAATGGAGATGCCCAAACCCTGCGTAAGCTCATAGAATCATGCATCCCTCATTTTCAGAACAACCACAGCAAGTGCCATGAAACTTCCCACTGCAAAGAGCCGGGGCATATGATTGAAGTTCGAATTGTTTCAAATGAGGCTGCAATTACAATGCTCCAGGACTTTCTTCGGTCGTTGGTAGTGTACAAGCACGCTGAAGATTATGTCAAAGGCCACGACACATTTTATGTGGAAAGTTTTAATAACGTTTGTCTGATCTATCTGGATAAACGGATACACTACGGGAATTTAATGTACGAGCTGCGGAGCAATCTGGCTGTCTTGGACTGGAACGAACACGTCGACAGACCATACACGTCTATATGCACGACTGTTCGTTCGAAAAACCCACGTCGCCAAATCGGGAAAAAAGTGTATCGGCGCAAGACCTACGTATTTGTTGAGAACATTTGGAATTTGTACATTGCCGTGTGGTCAGCATCTAAAGCAATATCGGAGTCTGTGACAGAAACTTCTGCAGATAAGGAGACCTGCCAGAGTGAAATCTCTTCGGACGAATCCGATGACGACCAATTAGGAGACAGTGAGAGCTTTTCAAATGAAAGCAATGCACCCTACACAGTAGAATAACCGTAAGAGCTGTGACAATATTGTATGATACACTAAAATCAAACATATCAGTGCTACATAACCATCAACCGTCATTACACATAACCACCTTAGCATTCTGCTGTCTACTCTGCTTGACCTCCCCGGATTTTGGCCTGGCATAGGACAGAGAGATGTGTGGCAGAGCTGATGTGTGGCAGAGCTGACTGCTATCACACGCGTCCACAGGTGGCGGATAGTGGAACGACCTCTAGAAATAGAGGTCAGCTGCGAAATAAGCAGGGTTATATCTGACGAATAAGCAGTCGCGGACCAACAGCGGCAAGGCTAGTAGGGCACACTGTAGAAAAAGAGTGGCATTTTGCTTGACAACTAAAAGCTGCAAATATCCAATAACAGCCTTGTGACATGGGAGCACATGACTCAATTTAAATAAGCCTGATGACCCTCTGCCTAGCGGGCATGTGTTCATCACCAAGACTAGGTCCACAGCGGAAAACTGTGGTTGATGCCACGAAGGGCATCCGATCTGTAACAAGATGCTCCAATCTGTATAAAAATGAATCTGTGGCTTACCCCCCCTCAACGAGGTCCTAATCCAAGCAAGAAAAAAAGAAGATTGAACGGACAAGGGACTGTGGCCATTGCAAAATTGATTTGACATAGCACTTATGAAAAACCTAGTCTCCGTAACGTGGTTTTCGTGTGGCGCCGAGCAATTGAGGGCAATTCAGGTTTAAATCCACCTCTGAGTAGGAATCTTGAAGAGGCGCTATATAAATTTAAAATGGGGGAATGTTATGTTACATTGAATCATAGCTATGACAGGTGTACATAAGCAGCTCACAATCGATAAAATTCTGCTTTATGTCAGAAAGTAAGTGTACAATAAAAATCTCTCTGTCTAAACAAAGTCCGGCGAATTATCCAAAGTATCAATGTTACTCCCACTTGTGGCCCATGTAAGGCGTGCCTGTTGGATTCGGATACAACGATCTCACTTTTCGCACTACGCAATCTGGCATTATTTCCCGCATGTGAAGTACACCGTTCGATTCCGTTAGTTTCTTGGCCAGATATAATGGGCTCGTCCACCCACCCAAGTTGCAAATGATCTTCCAATATTTTCCATAAATTACTCTTCGTATTGGACTGTTAGCTGCATGCGCTGCTTGTCCTCCGCCAAGCCAACCTGGAGATGCAGAACCCACGCACGGAGAGAGAAAACAAAGAGGACAGGCGCCTTCCGATTGATGATTTTCACCCTGCAGCTGCAAATGATCAGCTGACACTTGAATGTCATGACTGTTTTGAGCCTCAATTTCTGACTCTGTACTATTTCCATTGGACGCGACCAAGACCTCCTTCGAAGCGGCATCCATACAAGATTTTCTTCTCTTTGGTGGTTCCAACTCTGCAATTGGAACAAAGGCAGTTTCGATTGGTTGGAGATATATTTATAATGTCATCAACATACAATTAGCTCTTTCGACTTGACTTGAACGACAGCTTAGCTGGGTTATGCATATGTTTATTGTCTTATTACATATCGTAATAATAATAATCATGGTAATTTTAATAATTACATTTTTAATTGGCCATTTATTATCATTACTGCTGTTACTGCTGTTCACATCAGTTGTCATTATACTAACATTGCTGATGTTATTATTACTATGTATTTCTATAGCATGGTTTGAGCTAAATATTTGCAAGGATAATAAATGCAATTTAATTTAATATTTATAAATCTTAGTTCAATCTTATTTGCGCACGTATAGCGCTACCTGAAGAACAATAGGGCCTACTTGTACAGGGTTCACCACACAAAACAATTTATACAATTTCAGTATATATATATATATATATATATATATATATATATATAAATATATATATATATATACGCATCGTCTTCATAATTACCAATTTTTTCAAAATTCCAGTTGTTGTGAGCAAAAAATGCCCGTATGGCTTCCTCTTGATCGCCATCTACCACAATAGTAAGTTCGTATTTGTTCATGACAATCTAATCGCATATAGAAACTACAGACTTGTTTCTCAACCCTGTAAGTATCTTCATAGCAATGAACTCCATAGTAATATGAGTGTATGGGGGGGGTAAATTTGGATAATTGGAACAACTTGTATACATTCTAGAAGTACAGGTATGACCTCTAGCCAGCTTACCTGGCTTTCGTATACACAAATTAGTCGACCCACAGCTCGGTTATATATATACAAGTGGTCAATTGATCGAGGTAGGGCCTGTACGGGGTATGCCCTGTCGGGTCTAGTCTGCCCTAGCGATGCATCTCCATCCATCCGTCCGACCGCTAGAGGGCCAGAGGGAGGGTGAAGGGCCTAGGGTGGGGGCTACCACCGATCGACCGACCGTCCCTGCGCCTCGCCTCCATTCCACAAAGCGGACGATGTTGCCTAGGCTATGCATATAATTAAATTCAGCAGCCTATGCTTGTAAGATGTGTAAACCAAAATGAAATCAACGCCCATTGGCCGACAGATGCTTACTTGAACCGCCTACAGTCGTTGGTCACTTCATTCTACGAGGGAAACCGCCAAACCTAAAACCTAGGGCTTTAAGGTTCTCATGAGCCCTAAAATGAATATCTTAAATGATCCACACTCATTATGCGAACTGGCATCATCAAGCCCAGACGTGCCATGATGCACTCTTCAATCTATACATTTAATACGAGTATTGAGCGTTGAGATGAAATGGTGATCTTGATGACGACGATGACTGCAATAACGATTATGGTGACGATGATATGATGATGACTTGGTGATGAAGACTGCAACAAAAATGATGAAACTCACACTTGGAATTTTCATTAATGTGACGGAATATGTGGAAAAAATTGCTGGAAGAATTCATATCTGAATTCATTGTTGGGACATGCTAGTTGCTTCCAAAGTCGTTTCATGCTGTTACTGAACCTCTCAATTTCGAAAAAGATTATGAGATACGTTGTGGCAGCTCTGATCTATAAAAAAATTATACTACACATGAATTCATGTTGTAACGACACTGATGCATTAATTGTTAGTGGTAATCAGTTGGTCTTCGCAGAAGACTTTCCAGTGCTGCCAGATGATGTGACACCGAGAACATGCTGGCTTAGTTCAGAATAAAAACACTGGGAATTTTCTTGAACTATTAGAGCTCTTCGCCAAATATGATTCGACTTTGGAAAATCATCTAAATTTGAAAGCAGAAATGAACTTTATTCATGCCATGACGTACAGAGTGATCTGGTCAAGTCACTTGCATCCAGGGACGTCTACACCATAGAAGCCGTGGAGCAAATGCTTCATTCAAGAAATATGGGCGGAGATCTGTCAGTCTGTGTGCCACCATTTCAAGAGGGGACGGAAGAGGGAGGGGAAAAAGAGGGGAATGGGAAGTTGCTCCAATGACTGGGGGATAGACGCCCCTCCCTGCATCAGAACTGTTAGCGGAAATTTATAATGAAGCTAAGTCTGCTTAGTATTTCTCCTTTATTGTTGATTCAACAATAATTTAGAACCGATCAGGTGTCAGTTTTCATAACCTTTACCTAACTTCAAAATACCCTATTCTCATTGAAAATGTCCCACGCATTGGCGTCCGTAGGAATGTTTTTAGAGGGGGAGGGGTAAACGTTTTGTGGGGGAAATTTTTGGGGGAGCAAAATGATGTTTTTGCATGGAAAGCTATTCATGAACACAGAACACGTGACAACTTTAAAAAGAAATAATGGTCAATGACTTCACCTAAATTATTAATTGTTTTTTTCGCAGTGAAAATCGTGTTGGGAGTGGTGTGACAACAATAATAATAATCAAAAGATTTAATTTTTTTCAATGTGCGTAAAATCCAGTGGGGAGCAAGTGCCCCCTTTCCCATCCGGACGTCTAGGGTCCAATGGGTAAGGGATATCGGATAGGAAACATTTCGTCATTTTGAAAGTTTTATATTCGATAGTATACATACTAATGGTCTGCTATAAACGTGCATTACCGTATTTCAAATGGAGTCCTACATGACATTGTATTGTACTATCATTTAAAGTTTATTACCAATTTGCCTTAGAACGTGGGCCCCTCAGAAAAAGCCCTTGCACCCACGCCAGAAATCATGGATCCGCCACTCAGTAGAGCTTTATCGTGTTCATGTCATAGATATTTACCTTGATTCTCTGTGCATAATAATCTGCGATTGTCCTACTTCGCCTTACCTGTGTGCAATACAACGGGTCAAAGATCAATCGACATTTGATTTGTTATCAGTAAGACTGCATGATACAGATTAGCTTGGTAGGAGAATACCTATGGATAGGTCGACGAAGTTTAGGAATATTTCTTAACTGACTGCAAGAAATCGAAATCAGACTAAGAGGTTACGCACTCAGAGCCTGGTTAGTACGCACCTTTACCTTACGAGTAATCTGTGTGTTCCCTAATTATGTCTGTACGTCTGACTATCTCAATATTGATAATGTCGAGCTAGAACAGATCGAATCCAAGAAGTTTATAGGGATCCAAATCGATTCTCGACTTACCTGGAAAGTTCATATTAAGTATATATCAAATAACGTTGCAAAGAATGTTGGCAGTTTGAAAAGAATAAGCCACTGCCTGCCCTCGTCGATACTACTAAATTTATGTTATACTTTAATATTCCCATACATTTCATATTGTAATATCTTCTGTGGAGCAAATTATAAATCAGCCCTAGATCCCTTAGCAAAAACTGCAGAAGACAGCTATCCATTCTGTATTTAATATCCATTGGAAAGTAAATACCAAACACATCTTTCAAGATTATATATAACAGCCTAACTATGCACAAAATAACCTTGTTTCAATGTCTTCTCTTTATGTATACTGTATAGATTCCATTATAAGTTGTTAGTCCATGGGCGGCGATCCCGGGGGGGGTCGAGGGGGACAAGACCCCCCCACCTTTAAGAGTGGGGGGACACGCCATACATCGGACCCCCCCAAATTTTGAAGAACTCCCAAAAAAAGGTCATCAACTTTTTCGTGCTCAGAGTAAAAAAGTTTTCGCGCGTGAGCGCGAAAAATTTTTTTACCTCTTTTTTTTACCAGATCAGTTCAAAACTCTTTTTTGACCATATCACTTCAAAAATGTCCCCCCCACCTGTCAAACAAGATCGCCGCCACTGGTTGTTACCACTCTCGATGGCTTCGTATTTTGTAAGTGGAACTTTGATCCACACCCACTTTACAAGCTCCGCCTTAAATTACCGTCCGGAGTTCGCACGCATAAATCCTAAACGATTCTCAATCAAATGTCTGGGCCCAAGACTCAGGAATGCCTGTCCCATATCTTAACTTCGACCGTACCATTACACAGATTTAAATTGTTGTTAAGAGTATATCTTATTCACCAAATGTAGCCTTGCAGTCTTATTGCTATTGATGGAAGTTCAATTAACATGCATAATTTATTGTAATTGCTTACCATATTAGGGCCTACTATTCTATGTTACTGTACTATGATAACATTCGCCAAATATAGCCCTGCGGTCTTATCGCTTGGTAGGCGGTATAACTAACATGTAGGATTATTGTAATCATTGCTATGTAACTATTCTGTGATAACATGAACTGGTTATAATCACTTAACTAGTTAAGCTTGCATATTATGTTCTGATTTCCTTGAACACGTGATTGGTATTAAGCTTTGAGTTTCATGTATGAACACCTGCTGAGCTATTGAAACTTAGGGTGCCCATTTAGCGTGATTTCATCCCTTCGGGGCACCCTATTCGAATTACACTCGTATCCTGTGCTTGTCATATTTGTTCTGATTTTGATACTAACTGTGTGTTCTTATCAAGACAGTTTGATTTGATTTGATTTGATAACTTAGCATCTTTTAACACTCGTCACAACCTCTCCCACTCTCTTGTGGTGTTCCTCAAGGCTCCGTCTTTGGGCCCCTTCTCTTCATCCTTTGCACTGCACCCCTGAGCCATCTAATAAAATCTTCCTCTGTCGACCACCATCTGTATGCAGACGACACTCAACTCTACATATCTTTCTCCCCCAGCTCTTTCTCCACCTCTGTTGCTCAACTACTCGATGTGGTCAACCTAATATCTAAATGGATGTCATCCAACCTCCTCTGCCTCAACCCTGCCAAAACTGAATTTATTCTCCTTGGACTCCCAGATCAGATCAAGAAAATCCCTGACCCTTCCATACACTTACCCACCAGCTCTTCATCTCTCACTTTCACCTCCGACTCACCTGTGCGCAATCTTGGCGTTACCTTTGATTCACATCTATCCTTCTCTAACCACATTTCCAACCTCTCGCGCACCTGCTTCATGCATATTCGTGACCTCCGCCGCAGTCGACCCATGCTTGACTTTAAAACTGCATCCACCATCGCTACATCCATTGTCCACTCTAAGCATGATTACTGTAATTCCATTTTCCTTAACCTTGAATCCACCCAAATTAAGCGTCTACAACTCATCCAAAATTCTCTCGCCCGCGCCGTCACCAGGACACCTAAGCATCACCATATCACTCCCGCTCTTAAATCACTGCACTGGCTGAAAATCCCTGAGCGCATCCACTTCAAAGTCCTGTCGCTAACCTACAACACACTACAATACTCCCAGCCAAAGTACCTTCATGAACTCTTCACCATCCAGCCACCCCGGTATACACGTTCATCCTCCCATCTCACTCTCTCCCGTCCTCCAGTCACTACTCGCCTCAAGTTCTCCAACCGATCGATATCTCACACTGCACCTCAACTCTGGAACGAACTTCCTCCCGAATTCCGCATTTTCTCAGTTACTCCACCAATACCGCCACTCACTCATCGTCATCTACATCGGGCTCCTCTACTCATCACTCCACAGGCTTTCCACTCCAAATTAAAAGCTCACCTCTTCAAGAATTCCTACTCTGATCCATCTGATCCTCTTCCTTCCAAGCCTTCTCGTCGTCAACGAAACCCTCCGTAACAGCTGCTCTGCCTCTCCCTTGTCTCTCTGGAAATCGAGTTCTCGGACCACCAACGAACATCGATCTCTGGACAACCCCTCGGATACGTCGCAGCGCTCGTGAATAAGCTGGTGCTTTGCGCTCAGTTTTACAGTGGTGCTTTAGAAAATTGGAGATTACGATTACGATCTTCTTCCATTGAAGTTATCTGTGGGAGTAAAATTTGAAGGTTATTACATTAGGCTTCAATTTACCCAAACCCTCTTAAAAGCAGTGTCTGGTGTGGCTAGGGCGCGATGACATAATTAAACTGTCTCGTGTCATAGTGCAACTTTTACCCCGCACACCGTCATGTAATCGCAATCGTAATCTCGAAATCTTTAGAGAAGAAAGAAGCGAAGTCGCTGGGATCAGCTTATTCACAGGCGCTTAGTCAAATCACAATCCATTGGTGGGGGGGGGGGTGAAATCGGCTCTAATTCCCGCAGGCAGACAGTCAGACGGCTAAGGTGGGTGGTGTTTAAAGCTGAAACGGTGAGATAGGTAAGGGGTAGAGGAGGAATCGGAATAAGATTTGTGAAAGAGCAGTGAATTCTGATTTCAGTAAAAGACCAGCGGAGAGATAGCAAGATGTGAGGTTTTGGTGAGTGCGTAGGATGGATCAGATATTTGTCGTAGTACTGGCGGTATATTGTTCCAGAGAGATTAAAAGCTATGGCTATGAAGTGATTCGCAAATTTTAGTGATGAGGTGACGGAAGGGCGGAGAAGTGTCAGGGCGGAAGAGGAGCGGGTTGAGCGAAATGGTTAGACCGTGAACCAGCTGACAGAGATAGGAGGACTGGGAAGATTGAAATATGTTTTAGTTAAGTGATATGATTTTATATACTATTCGTTCGGGTATTTTAAGCCAGTGGAGTAATTTGAGGACATGAGTGATGTGGTGGTGTTTGGAGATTTTAGCGACAGCACGGGAGAGGGTATTCTCAAAAGCCTCGAGGCGATTTATTTGGGTGATGTTTATGCTCAGAAAGAGCGAGTTCCAGTAGTCTAAGTGTGAGTAAACTATTTTCCAACCGCCTGTCCTCTCCGATCATGGTCTTGTTCATACATCAGCCTGCTCTGTACGTAACCAGGCAGATTCGTCATTGGAGTAGCCTCGATCGTGAAGCCTTCGCAGCTGCTCTCCGAGATTATCCTCTCTTCAGTAACGTGGAGGAGAATCCTACGTCGTCCGTCTCTGAGCTCTTCGACTCCTACGCTACCGTGATGTCCGAACTCTTGGATGCATTCCTCCCAGTCCACTCAGTCAGGTCGCGTCACTGCCCGTTATCACCATGGTTTGACGCTGAGTGTAGATTTCGCCGACGTCGAGCTCGGCGCCTTGAGAGACTGTACAGACGAATGCACTCAGCGAGCTATAAGATTGCCTGGATCTGTTTTGTTCGCGATATGCACTCCTTCTATCGGGTCGGGAGCGGGACTACTGGGAGGCGGTCATTACTCGCCGATCGGATGATCCTAAGAAACTTTGGTCCGCCTTCAGTGGCCTCCTTGGTCGCCAGTCGGGTGGTTGGCGTACACAGACACCGTCACCCTTCACAACCGATGTGTTCCTTGAGAAGCTGACCGCAAAGATCTCAGCAATCCGAAGTGCAACCTCCAATGCTTCACCGCCTGATTATCCGCCTACCAGCTTCCGTCTGTCTGCCCTCCGTGAGATTACATGCGCTGAATTGCGCTCACTCATCCTAACCTCTGCACCCAAAACGTGTGAGCTTGATCCTGTGCCTACATCTTTGGTTCAAGAACACATCGACATAATCGTGCGGCTGCTTTGCTATAATTCCTCATTATTCTGTAAAGTATAGCGGATCTCCTTTGCATTATTTCTTCCGTTTCGATAGTTCAGCCTCAATCATGCATTCTCTACTACGGTCTACTGAACATCACCTCGTGGATCCTACTGTGTTTTGTTTTTAAAACAAATAATTGCGATCGAAATATGCTGCCAAAAGGTATACTAAAATGCTTCTCTGATTTACAGGATGCTTATTTTCATATTCATCAAAGCCTTCCTTTATAGCTCACTGCCTAGGCCCTTAGCGCTTTGACTACGTCTTTAAGTATCAATTTGTCTTAGCATCAGAAAGTTGCACTGAGAAAACTTCACATATGCGATTTTTATCGAGTGAAGTTCGACTGTTAAATTTTCTCTACCAAAACTGCTCGTTAAATTTTGAGCATCGTAGTTTAGAATGGTCTCACAAATTAAGCTATGTATTTCATCAACAAAGTAATTCGCAGACTGCTTGAGCAATTGGATATTTCTGTTCCGATGGAGGTGTGATTTTGGCTAAAAATTAGAATTTCCACCTGTTGGATTTTACGTGAGTGCCAGAGCAAAAGGTCCCCACTCGTTTGAAATGGTAGCATCAGGCCCCCATTAAGGGGGCTGCAGCACCCGGCCCCGCAGTTTTGAGGGACCCGCATTTTCGAAAGTACATTATTTTTTTTATTGTACTTGTAATTGGGCCCCGCGCTGATGGCTATATGGGTAATCACAGCACCCGGGCCCGCACTAGCCTTAATGCGACCCTAGGTAGCATGCCAAATAAGGTACTCATGAGCCCGAAAATAAATATCTTAAATGATCCACACTCATTATGCGAACTGGCATCATCATGCCCAGATTCGTCTTGATACGCTTTTTATCTATACAGCTAACACGGTTATTGAACGTTGAGATGAAATGGTGATCGTGACGACGACAATAACTACTGCAAAGATGGTGATGATGATGGCTTGGTGATGAAGACTGTAAAAAAGATGATGAAACGCAAAGTTGTAATTTACATTTAAGGTGATGGAATATGTGGAAAAATTGAGTGAACAATGTGTATCTGAATTCATTGTTGGGACATGCCAGTTGGTTCCAAAGTCGTATGATCCTGTTTCTGAACCTCTCCATTATGAAGACTACTATGCGATACACTGTGGCAGCTCTATGGAGTTCTACATAGGACCACTGAATTCATGCATCAACGACATTGATTTATTAATCGTTGACCGTGGTCGTTTGGTCTTTACAGAATACTTGCTAGCGGTGCCAACTGATGCGAGTCGCTTAAGCGATAGGATCGAATGCTACAGGATGGAGCCATACATCAAGTTCCCATGTTTTGTTCGACTTCAATTTTGGGGAGAATTGAATTACAGCTGGAAACATAAAAAATATGAATTTAGCCATACAAACAATCCATATTACTTTATCACCGATTTAGCTGCTGATGTAGCTGCTCATCGCTTGACTAATAAAGGGTTTGTTTCGCAATCAGACACTGTGAGAGGTCCAGCAATTACGATTCAGTATAGTGGAGCACTTGGACCGAGCGATAGCGTTAGGAGCCTTTGGTGCCCTCGTTGGCCTAAAGAAGCCAAAAGTTGGTCTAAACGACAAAGAAATCACGGATGGCCGACGACTCATACAATCTCCAATGTTGTACAGCAAGGTTGCCATTTGGTATTCGCTCAGCATCGTGCCTGTAGGAACGACAAAACACAGTGGAGATTGTCATTTTCAGTGGCAGAAGTAATTTTAATTCAGAGCTGGAGTCAAGTTCAGCAGATTGTATATCACATGATCAGATTCTTCTCCAAGAGAGAATTAATACAAAAGGATTGTTCAAAGGAAGATGAGATTCTCTGTACGTATCACTTAAAGACGCTGATGTTGTGGGCTTGTGAAGAGATGTCACCAGAATGGTGGAATTCATCTTCGATTATTGTAATCTGCTGTGAGTTGCTTAAAAAGCTTTCAGAATGGCTATGGAGGAGATACTGTCCGAACTATTTTATTCCTGAAGCGAACTTATTTCATGGGGCAATGAGTTCGACAATGCTTGACATGATTGAAAGACAACTGAATAGATTCTGCAAATCTGGAGTTCTCTCTCAATGGTTCCTGGCAAATTACATACCTCCAGACATTCTAACATATTTCGGAGTTGAACATATTGTGGAATTATCAAAATGCCTTCCCTCTCTCATTGAATGTCGGAATACATTGCAGTCAGAATCCTTCGATTATTTGTTTTCCAACGGATTTGCCAAATGTAATATGTACACTCGTAAATCAATTAATTCTCAGGCAATTCAAACGAGATCCATTTTAAGTAAATTACGTGCACTTAGGGTCCTTGTATTGTTAGTAAGCAGAAGAATGTCGATGCCACCAATTCCAGTTGACATTTCGTGTTTCACATACTTTGATAAAACGGTGTTTTGTTTGAATACTGCGTATAGTTTAGGTTACGGGGAAATATCATGGGACAGCGAACTATTCGAATATGTCCAAGGAAATTTATGGAAATCAAAAATCGTAAGCTGTCATTATCGTTTATTGCCTGAACCCTTCACAGCAGAGAAAAGTCATTGTCAATTTTTGCGCGCACAAGAATTGATGGAAAATTTAAGTGGGTCAAACAGCAGTTCAGAGTTTAAGCTATTGTCTCTGATTTCGAAAGAGTTTCTCAGCAAGGTTCTGGAATGTAACAATTCTCAATCCCACCTCATTGCTTCTGCAGCTTTGATCTACCTGGCTGCTCTCCATTTTGCATCTTCAGAATATCAATTAGTAATAGACATCTGCTCAGAAGTCTTGATGTGTCAAACGATACACACGGAAAATGAAAGATTAAATACATTGTGCTTGTTATTCATTGATGATGTTGCTAGATTGGCTGGATTTTCTCTGCTTTGCAAGAAGTTTAAAGAAAATATGCACTTTAGTACGACGAAGATTTGTGTCGATTTTCGTCTTACGGCGAAGGTACTTGCCTACTATTTGACAGCAACATCTGCTGAAAGAATATCTAAACAAATTGAATTGAATCTTGATTTGCCTACTTCGGAATTTCCTTTAGATCAGTTTTTGTTGGCTTTCGCGGTGCATAAGAAAGTCATTTTTACGAAGTCAGGCACTTGGTTTAAATCTGCCAGGCAGTGTGTATATCGCAGAACGGATTACGTGACTAAAAGTGCTACTCTAAGTGTGGATACCTTGACTCTTACTGGAGAACTAATTGATTCTTTAACGGAATATGCTTCAGAAAATATGACTTCATTCTACACTGTGATCCACAAAAAAATTGGCATCCAGTGCAACACAGCTGACTGCTATCGTGCTTTGTACCTTTATAAGTGTCGCCAGTACGATGACGTTTTGCAATTATGTGAAGAAATTCTGAAGGAGCCTGATCTACAGAGCGATTTGAAGAAGTTTGCATTTGCGAATGTGTTGGTGATGACACCGTTTGAATCGTTTTTCGACAGAGACGTCCAATCGTTGGTAGGACTGCGTACGCTCATTCACTTTCTATCACCTCTGAATGATGATTTGAGCAAATTTAAGGTAGCTGCGGAGTGTTTTGACCAATATGCGCCCAGAGGACCTCTTGTGAAGCATTACAACGTTGCAAGTAATCATTTTCTCGGAAGACATTTTATTGCGGGATATTTGAAACTCAGATGTTATATCGATTGCAATCGTCCATTCAGAAAAGCATTGACTGATGTTTTGGCTATGAAGTGCAGCCTTCCGTTTGAACAGATTATTCACCGGTTTCTTCGACAAAGATATCGTAAATTTGAATAATGACGACAGAGGTTTATCATGTAAATGACCATGTTCTGTTCGCAATTGATTTAATTTTTGTCATATGTCGATAAATTGAAGGGGCTGTAAATAATTTCTGGAGTATCTATGCAGGGACGCACAAGAAAAGCTTTCAATTTAGATAACATCTAAATGTCTTAACATGCCGTATTGCCGTTTAACAAAATACTGTTTTCTGTGAGCATTTATTTCCGCCCTTGATTAAAAATAATTTAAGAATGTTCTGTTTTGCATGTTATGTAGGTGATTCAATTGCTTTCAAAATATCGATGCGAAGTCTATTCCTTGTGTGAATTTGCTTTGGTGTGTGGACTCACGTGTGTTCAGTGCGTCCTGCTGCGGGCGCCCCTGTATCTGTGAGAGAGGGATAGTATTAAATTGTCTAAATTTGTTTAAATTCGATAAAAATTTACGCAATCGAGGAATAGCCAATACAGGGAACGGGCATTATTAATTTTAATTACCCAATAGGAGTATAGGACTTAACCTCTGGACACAAATGTAATACATCGATCAAGGCAAACAGAATTCTAAAAATTGTAAAATACCAAATTTGACTCAAAAGCTCGCTGGTCTGAAATTTTAATTTGCAGCACGCTGTAGACGTAGTTAAAAATAATAATAATAATAATAATAATAATAATAATAATAATAATAATAATAATAATAATAATAATAATAATAATGATGATGATGATGATGATGATGATGATGATGATGATGATGATAATAATAATAATAATAATAATAATAATAATAATAATAATAATAATAATCTTTATTAATTCAAACTGACAAATACGCAGTAAGATTACATTGAAACATGACAGTACAATTTTCAAGATCTTATTAAATACACGTTTTGGCAGTCCTGCAAGGCACCCGCTCTAGAAGGCTTACGGGTATCGAACCGCGAATTTTTCAAGATCTTATGCTCTTCTGGCCAAATGTGTTACCATTCATCTATCCCCTCCCTACAGCTACAAACGACTATAACACGTAAAGGTAATTGTAAGCGAGAAAATTTATTAAACTCTACTGTAAAAGTAAGTAAGCCGGATATTGCCTCTTTTAAATCAAGAGAAACGTCAAACATTTACTGATTCCTTGGGCCAACTATTGTTCACAGTTGACCTCTGGCCCAGTGAACATCAGCGACTAATATGGATCTCTTGACTTGACACTTGTTGAGTGAGTGAGGGAGTGAGTGAGTGAAATTTTACACTTCGTCGTAAAGCTAATGCAGAAAGCTAAGTACAACATCCGTAGACTTCATAACGACGTTACTCCTCAGTTTTTAAAGCGCATTTGGAAAATAAAATAATCTTACTCAATTTTATTGGTTTCTTTAACTTTACAGAACCTGAAGATGCGATAATATTCTATAAAAATCTTTTTCTTTATTAATTCAAACCGACAAACGCAGTAAAATTACATTGAGACATGACAGTACAATTATCAATACCTTAACAAAACATACGTTATGGCAGCCATGCAAGGCGCCCGCCCGTGGGGGTTGCGGGAATCGAACCGCATACTGCTGCTCTCCTGCTGCTCTCCTGGCCACGACGAGTGTTACCATTACTCCACCCCTCCTCTAGGCTTAATGTGAGCATATTTGACAAGATATCGAATTTCATTTCGATTTCGGTGGAGTTAAGTAAGTAAGTAAGTATGTATGTATGTTCTTTAATGAACCACCTGCAAACGCACTGTGGCTAACATCTCCTCAATATCTGATCTAGCTCATCGCGCAATCTGTTGTTTGTCGAAGACATACAGCTTTGTCTGGTTGTAATGGTCTTATTGACATCAGATCTTACCAATCATGTGACGGACTGCTATTTTTTATATGGCGCCAGTAATTCAGCGTAGAATCTCAAAGAAGAAGAATGGCAGCCATGCAAGGCGCCCGCCCTCAACTACCCTAATATACGTCTGCAATACGCCAAAGGAGAAGAAATCGCCTTCCCTTGGGTCGCGGATCCTTTACCTTATTATGTAGGGCTAAGTATAATAGGAGGTGAACCTCTCTCTTGTCTGGAGAAATATGTGATTGAAGGCGACAGGTGGCGATACTGTCAAATGTTGCGTGTTCTACTATTAAGAGCCTGTCATTAACAACGCCCTTAAGAAGACATTGCGGTTTCATACTCAATAACTCTGTAATCCATCCACGACTTACGACTATATGGCGTGCTTACACACGACGCACTCTATTTATCTACAGGCTTTGAATCAGTGTCCCATTTGCCGGGGTGTTGGGGGAAGGGGTGTTGGACTCTCCAGCTTCTTTTTGACCCCTCTGCTTCTCGACCCCCTCTAATCCATTTCCCACAGTCCTACTCCAAACGACTCCATTATGACCAATCACAAGCAATACTGTCTTGTCACCTTTCGGCAATTATTTATTATCCAGTCGGTACCTTGACCGTTGGCCCCATCAGCAACCTGCTGATGATCAGCATTGACGAGCTATCACTAGCGCACTGGAATGCCAGGAAATACGTTATTTCCTGGGTGAAATCTGGGCGCCATGGTGCCTTAAATTAGCCAACTGGCGAGGCGATTATTGTGCACGAACAAAAGAAAAGTGAACAGCTTTTTCCTAGTGATTGCACTAGTGTACTTGATGTCCTGGTTCGTTGGGTTTGCTAGTATTTCCAGTGACAGCACTTAGCGCAATGGTTTGTTAGCTTTGATTGTGTTCTTGTATTTCATCTTTCAGTGCAATTTAGTCTGACGCTTATGTGTACAATTTGTTGTTCCTATTAACACTTTAGCTAAAACTGCGACTAAAAACTCCTTTTATTATTTTTTTAAAGTCATGTTTGTGTTATAGTTAATAGTTGGTCATTGCAGCATCTTGACGTATTATGGAAGTACGTTAACTTCATTTAAAAAATAACGAAACTTGGGAGTATTAGTCATTGTGATTGTCCTTTCTGTGTATGAATCAGAGCATTCATTCTGCATACTCCGATAAATTGCATCTACTGCAAGTCGTTTGCGATGCAAAGAACAAATCGCGAATAAAAAATTAATTGCGGCTAAGTACAATTTTATTATCTATAGATTTCCGATCCTCTGCTTCTTTTTTGACAAACGGTCCTTGCTTTGAGTACATATATACATAATATACAATTATATATATATTATATCGTCTTTCCCGGTTCTCCTTACTTGTTACACTGGTTTTCCTGCAACCAGTCGTTTAATCTGAACGCTGCAAACAAATTAGATTCGACATAGTCGCCCCAATAAACCAGTCCCAACAAAGTGACGCTTCACGGACCGTACCGTTATGCTCCAGTTACTCGCAAGAGTCTGTTAATTGGGGCGTGACCGGTTGCTTCCCTACATTCATTGTCAAAGGGGCTGAAACTTCATCATATGTCCGAATTTCCTTTAAGTTAATTTTCAATAATAGGCCTTTTAATTATGGGCAAGTAATTTTGACATCTTCTGTGTCAACACAATTTTTAATTACCTTTTCCAAGGATTAGCATATACTTCGGTTTATTTTAGCATTTCTTGACTTTGAGCTATGTAAACAAAGGTGTCACCTTTGCCGATCGTTGCGTTGAGCAGGTGATTTGCTCTCGGCGCCTCTCTTCTCATATTACAGACGGTTGGGATCGATAATGACGGGGAAGAGGGTTGACTGAGGCCGTGAATGCAGTGGATGTGTCCGGGGAAAGCATTGACTTCAACGCCACGCTTTCCATAGACAACCACGAACGGATTTCCATCGATAGATGTCACTTGACTAAGATGGCGGAATTTATTGGTCTTTGTCACGTGAAAGCTCCATCTGTGACCACGCTCACTCCGTCGTACGTGTAGTCTCCTTGACTCTGTCTCTTTGTCCTTCTGTATCATCGGCGAATTTTCTACATCGTCTGCTTGGTTTCTATGACGTCCGTTTGCCTTTCTCTGCTTGTATGGTTTGTGTCTACCTGTTTATATCTCTGCAGACGTCTGCTTGTTTGGTGCGTTGTCTGCTTTCTTATTTTGATGCTTGCTTTCTTCTTTCTTCAAAATACCCGAATGAATAGAATTTAAAGTCATATCACTCACCATCAAGATACTTCGATCCTCCCAGCGCTCCTATCTCCGACAGCTATTCATGGTACAACCACTTCGTTCAACCCGCTCCGCTTCCGCCCTAACACTTCTCCGCCCTTCCGTCAGCTCATCACTAAAAATTTGCGAATCGCTCCATAGCCACAGCTGTTCCACCTCTCTCTGGAACAAAATCCCGTCAGTGGTACCTACTGCAACACATTTCTGATCCATCCTTTGAACTAATAAACCTCACCTCGTGCTATGTCTCCACAGGTCTTTTACTTAAAACTTAAAACATTGCTCTGCCTATCCCGCATCCTCTTCCCTTACTTCCTTCACCGTTTCAAATCTAAACACTGCCAACTTAATTAGATGTCTGGTCCCTTTTGATCTTGAGGTGGAACCAATTTCATCCTCCGCCGCCTATATATCGATTATGATTTGACTAGTGCCTGTGAATAAGCTGGTTCCCACAACTTCGCTTTTTTGGGCATTCGATATTATCATACGATGACGATTTTGTCGGCTTGTTTATTTTATTGTCCAATTGTTTGTTTTATCGTCTATACTTTTTTCAATTGAATTCTCTCTTAAGTCGTCTGCTTGATTATTCTTCCGTCTGCTTTCTTGTTTTGTTTTCTGTTTCCTTGCTTTGACGTCTGATTGTCTGTTGTCATGGTAACGTGTCTGTCTTGTTATTGTCCTCTGCTTGTCTGCATGAATGCGTCTGTCGGCTCTTTGTCTCTATCTCTATGGTTTGTTCATTTGTCTCTCTCTCTGTCTGTCTCTGTGTTCGTCTCTGTCCTTCTGCTATGCAATCGATCAGAGAATGGCATCGACAGAAACCAGATGCATCTGCGGCAGCAGCGGAGGATAAGCATCGGACAAGACCCGGGAATTAAGGCTAAACGAAAAACGACTTTACTCTAGGTATATATACGAACTGACTATCATAGCACTGAGTCATAGACAGACAGACAGACTGACAGACACACACACAAACACACACACGCACGCTCGAATAAGAACACACAGACACACAAAGACAGACAGACACATACATACAACCGCATATAACACGTTAGCAGACAGATATACAAGCAGGGACACATATAAACGGACAAATACAGACAGACATGTGGACATATATCAAAAGCGACATGTTGTAGAATGTCTTCTCCATTGCCTTTGCTGGACTAATGATCGCAATGAAATGCTCGCAACTAGCATACAGACGGACAGACGGATGGTTAGATGGAGGGACGGACGGATGGTTAGATGCAGTGTTTAATCTAGACGTCTTTGGGGGAAATGTCCCCCCAGGATTGATGTTTCCCCACCCCTCCAGAGGCCGGCAACATTACAATGTAGAGAACTTTAGGGGAGGAAAAGTCCCCCCAGGATACATGTGGATACATGGTTCCCCCAGAGAGAGGATTTCCTAAAAAAGGTCATCAACTTTTTTGAGAGAGAAATTGGTGTAGAAAAAGGTAAAAAAAAAATCGGACGAAGGACTAAAAAAAGGTCATCAACTTTTTTGAAGATGAAAGTAGGAAACGTCTGAAAAGTTTTGAAGATGGATGAAATTAGAGAACAAAAATCTTGTGTAAATTTGTTGCTTTCCCCAGAAACCTTGTTTCCCCTCCCAGAAGAGGGGGACTAGATTAAACACTGGTTAGATGGACGGACGGATGGATGGATAGATGGACGGACGGATGGATGGATGGACAGGCTGAGTGACAATTAATCAGACGCAATGGTACAGGTTCCCACAAGAGGAACGCCTCGCTATCCTCGTTAAGCGACCACGAGCAATGCCAACAACTTCTTCTAAAGAGCTATCCTCTTCACGCGACCCACTTCTTCTAAAGAGCAGTGGATGAAAATCCAATGAAAATCCAATGCCACCAACTTCCTAGAAAAGAGTAATAGATTAAATCTAAAAATGAGACCAACTTCTTCGAACAGAGAAGTGGATGTAAAGCACAGCCACCGACGTACAAAGCGTTGCTTTCGTTTCATTTCGTGAGAAGGTGAGATAACGTTGACGTCAACGGCCATGGAGGCAGTCACAAGATGTCGGTAGTAACTTGATGAAACCATGCCCTGTTTAGGCGTCGTTAAAACGCTCTGTGAATCGCTTTCGATCGCAGTAAAGTCCGCTAGTGACGATTGGGGTGGTGGAAACCCCGTTGAAACAGGAGGGCGACATTGAGAAATTATTTTCCGCCTTAAGAGCATTGATTTAGACACCCTTATAACGGTTTCCAACGACACTATAGTATACGTTGCTCGTAGTCTGGCAGTGCCAGTCCCAAGCCTTGATAAAGGTGGAGGGCAACGCTAATGATCTTTGTTATCACACAGTGTCGTTAAACTGAAACAACTAATAACCTCTACATGTTGGACCCGAAACGTATTGAAAGTGAGTGAGGAAGAAAGGGACTTGAATGTTTGTTATGCACAAGAGTGCAAAACCTTCACCGCAGTGTGCGGAAGCATACAAAATGCTAAATCAACTTTAGGTATGATAAGGACCATAGTCACCAGAGAAAACGATACAACGCTGAGGTTGTACAATTCGCTGGTTAGGCCACAGTTGGAATCCTGTATCCAGGTATGGAATCCATACCTGAAGCAGGACGTGGAAAAACTGGAGAAAACGCAAGGAAGAGCTACAAAAATGACTTGAGGCTACAAGGATTTGAACTATGAAGAAAGGTTGAAAAGGTGTGGACTAACAACATTGGAGAGAAGGAGGAACATAATATGAGATCTTATCGAAGCTTATAAGATCATCACTGGAAAGAAAGCACTGCAGTGGGAGAGGTTCTTTGAATTAGCACCAAACAAGTCAACTCGGGGACACAGGTATACAATATTTAAGAAGCCGAAAGGAACATAAAGGTAGAAATCTTCAGTGCAAGAGTTGTAGACTTGTGGAATGGTTTGGATGATAGTATTGTCCCGGTCGTTCGAAATTAATTTGCAGTGCTTCTAACACAGACGTCTAATGAACCAGTTAAAACTCTTTTTATGTTATATTATGTTATGTCTTTGCCTAAGCGCACAGCTAACTGCGACGAGGAGCCAGTGGAGAACATTACGCATGTAGCTTGACCGAGTAATACTGTGGCGAAAATATAGGTGTCTGTCTAGGTCTCTCTCTTGTCAGGCACGGCAGTAGTGATGGTTATCCTACTGCTGCTACGCGTGGATAAGGCCTCCGATTTTTGTCGAAGGGCTTAGGCAAGTCCGACCGACCGACTTCTTGAACACATGTGATCAGACGAGTAATTTGTGAAACACTTTTCTTTTATTATCCAAATGAACTGAATTTCCTTTAGGCTCTTGCCAGACAAAATATATTCCAAATCGATTCGAAAGATTTAAAACAGCCTCAACTACGATTACACTCAACGCACACAATACTCGTAAGCTCAAAGCACTCAAATACTCCAGACAAAATGAACGAATAAACTATAAAACTATCGACAACGCAATAATCCACTCACAGAACTGACAGAAAAGACCAAAGAGAACTCTGCGCAAAGACGACCGAGAGCCCTGTTGCAAACCCCCTTTTATGTGGGTATTTGGCGCCACCAACCCCCTTGCAACCCCCACTCCATCCCCTCCTTTCGGGTTGCTCCGCCCATGGACCTCAGTGAGGCACCTCGGATCCCTATGTCTCTTTACATGGAACCCTTAGTGGGATACCCGGGTTCGCGCCAGAACCCCCCGGCTCCCCACTCATGACCTCAGTGAGATACCCGGGTTCGCGCCAGAACCCCCCGGCTCCCCACTCATGACCTCAGTGAGATACCTGCGATCCCGTGTGGACCTCAGGGAGATACCCGGGTTCGCGCCAGAACCCCCGGCTCCCCACTCATGACCTCTGTGAGATACCTGTGATCCCGTGTGGACCTCAGGGAGATACCTGTGATCCCGTGTGGACCTCAGGGAGATACCTGTGATCCCGTGTGGACCTCAGGGAGATACCTGTGATCCCGTGTGGACCTCAGGGAGATACCGGTGATCCCGTGTGGACCTCAGGGAGATACCTGTGATCCCGTGTGGACCTCAGGGAGATACCTCGGGTCCTTAGCATGGGGGCCCACTTGGCTCCGTCCCAGACCCCTGTGAGGTACCTAGGACCCCGTGAGGACCTCCCTGGGACCCCTCCAGGTTCAATTCGGTTCATTATCATTTATGCAGCGCCCAAATCCGCTACATCTTCCTCCCTCCAGGCGAAAAGGGTGTCCTCACCCTTGAAATAAAATTCCATCACAAAAGAACAAAAGTAGCCGTAACAACACAAAATTGCAATTTCCAGCACTCTCTTCTACACTGGTCTTTATAATCACAAACTAAAAGGATTCATACCTAACTCAAAAGTACAGGACCCAGAGGAGCCCCCGGTCTCTGTGAGGTCCCTGACCTCAGAGGGATACATTACCCCACCCCTGTATCCACAAAGTCAAGCTATAATTACAAGGTTATGCACATCTTGCATTTCAAATAACGGAACGAAGAAAAACCGACTTAACGAAGCATTATCAAAATCTATCAGGGCAAGTACGTTCACTGAGGCGCACCCCACCGATATGGCACCCACACAGCCACAAAACAACATATACAAACTGGCCATGCCCTGGACATCTCAATGAGCTGCTCTTCTCCAAAAACACTTCCTAAAGGGCCCTGCTGGTCTTGACCAGTTGTCAGGTCTTCCGAACCAAACAATGATGATATTTCTATTTCATCCAAATCGGGTGGTAATGGTGATTCAGGACCACTGGCTGCATAACCCAGAAATGATGCCAATTCAGATATGTCGACATCCGACGACAGAATCTCTGGAAGGTAAGTCTCTAAGAGCGCCCACCATTCATCTAGTGCTTCCGCTTCCATGACGGCTAACCAAACAATTAAACACAACAAGAATTATTACTCTAAGTAACTCATTGTAACTGAAATTAGCGCTAGTACATCAAACAAATAAACCAGCTTTCATATTATCAACTATACGACATCCCTACTCATCGACTCTTGGCACTGCTACTTCTTTTTCTTTTCTTTTTCTGACAATTCGGTCGCGGCCTCGATAAAGAGGAAACTGCTGATGCGGAAAAATCTCAGTTCCACATTGGACACAGCTTTCTTTGGCATTGGCCCAGCTATTTACTGACGTCCACTCCCGATCGCATGACCAACACTGGAACTCTCCAACACAGCGCTTCTTTCCTTGGTAGGGAGTACGGGCGTTGCACAGAAGCCGCGACCCTCGGAATCCTTGTTGCTTTTTGCTGATGATTCCAAGTCGGCTTGATTCAGTCGTCATTGCTGACACCACAGATCCCGTCTCACTTGGGTTCACGGAGACCAGACTGTTAGCAGGCGTAGGAGGAACTCTCAGCGATTCAGATCCGTCTTCACTTTTCCCGTCATCTTCATCGTCTTCCATAGTGGGCCACCGCATCTCTGGTATCGAACTTGCACACTGTGGATCACCCAGACCAATTTCACAGTTCACAGCCGTATTCGCCGGTTGGTCGTTGGTCGTATTCTCTTCCTTATAAGTTTCTTCTTCTTCAAAACAACGCTTCAACTTATCGACATGTGCTGTGAACGGTCGAGAATTCGGCGTCTTCCGGAGGACATAGTTCACTGCACCTCGCTGTTCCACAGTATTGAACTGAGCGGGACGAACTCGTAAGTCGTAAGTGTGACGACCTCGCTCCGTCGATACTTTCAGCTGTTCTCGTACAAAACAATTTGCAGTTTCAAATCGTTCAGCCAGTTTTTCAACGTAGGTGGCATTCGCATGGCCGGCGTCGGGGGGTCGTCCATAGACAAGATCCAGTGGTGCTCTTGTCTCACGACCGAACAGGAGGAAGTTCGGACTGAAGCCCGTCGTTTCGTGCAGCGACGCCCGGTAGGCGGCCAGGACATGGGGCAAAATTTCGTCCCAATCCCTCTTGATGGCTGCAGATAACTTTACTAATAATTTGCGACGCTTCCGATACAATTTCCCATCAAAATTTGTCAACTGATCGGTAAGTATTTGCAACGGGGCCCCGTACCTCACAATTACGGTCTCGACTGAAACACCTGCCACCGATGTCGCTTCTTGATTAACCCACAAACAGCACGGCAACGTTAGTGCTGTTGCAACAAACACCAGCAGAACTGGGAATATTTTTCTCTTCGCTATTCTCATTCTGCTCTGTCTCACAGTCAATATCCTATCTAACTGCTCATCTGCTGCAGTCCTATACGGCAATGGCTGTCGTCTTAAAGGCTGTCGTGCCGGTCTTGCATCACCTGTATCAATCTTATGTGTAGTCACGATCGTCCTACCAAGATCTCTTTCTGTTGCAGAAAATATATCCTCGTATTCTATCAATAAGTTTCGCAGCTGTACGCGATCATCCGGCCTCACCTCTTCCGGAAGATCTTCCAGCAGAGAGTCCAGGGAAAAATCACCCTTAACCTGACCTCTACCTTCTTTACTAACACTGCTATGTTCAACCTCTACTGGATGTAAACCTCCTAGCACTTGGTCTTTACTTAGTCTAACCGGGTCTTCACTAAGGTTCACCACCCTTACCTGGGTCGTATCCGCACGGTCTCCTACTACTACTCGGGCTAAGTGAACACCAGGCTGGACCTCCGAGGCCTCAGTCATCCATGCAGGCGCTTTAGTAGCTAAATCCCCATACTGCGTCTTGACTGACACATCCTGTTGACTCTTAGGGGATAGCACAACCTCTTCGGCAACGATCACGCGCCGACACCACATGGACCCATTACCTCTTACAAGGGAAACCCGCCGACGGCCAACAAACAGGGCCCCAGCACCAAAGCCTAAGCGACATCGGTGTTCCCTTAACCAATCCATACCTAACATGGGTTCTACTATCTGATCAGATACCAGGGAAGCCGTGTTGATTTCGAAACCCTCTCGGATCTTAATTGGTATGTTTACTTCACCAAGGACCCGTATATCAGACCCATTAGCAGCCATCAAGAAACGATTGCAAGGACGTAAGTTTAACCCTTCAGTAGTAGAATATGGCACCAGGCTTACTTCTGATACGGTGTCAATCAGGCAGGTCTGCGGTCGTCCGTTGACTTTACCTCGTATGTAGATGGCGTTATTACTCGCACGGTTTGGCAGCCTTGGCCGTGCTGTGTGGTTGGCGACGACTTCTTCGGTTCCATCGGTCGGTTCTGTTCCGACCGTTGCTGCTGCTGGATGACGATTGAAGGGCCGGCGGCCTTGTCGGCAATTGCGAGCTATGTGGCCGGGTCGGCCACAGTTAAAGCAGGTCGCCGCCCGTCGCGAAGTCTCCTGGTTGCTATCCAATGGCCGAGCATCTCGCCCGGTTGCGCCAGTCGTCGACGCTTGGCTCCGCAGCTCCCGGAGTTGT
Organism: Allolobophora icterica; assembly: GCA_963556255.1. Classification (NCBI taxonomy): domain Eukaryota; kingdom Metazoa; phylum Annelida; class Clitellata; order Crassiclitellata; family Lumbricidae; genus Allolobophora; species Allolobophora icterica. Next base: position 95,338,535 of record OY744604.1, read on the forward strand.
CGATCGATGTTACTCTCCATCTCTCGCTGCCATCTCCGTTGCTCTTCGCGCTGCTCAGCGAGAAAACGGTCGAGCTGTGACCGGATCTGAGCGTTGACGTCGGTCTCTTGGGTCCCTCTCACTCGGTTCGGCTGCCTCTTCCGGTCGTCCGTATCCGACGTTCGCTGGTAGGCCTCGAGACGAAGCGCCGTCCGGTAGGCCTCGTCCAACGTCTTCGGCTCTCGCTCGCGTACCTTGAGCGAAAGCTCACGGTCTCGCATGGCTTCTAAGAAGGAGTCCCTGGCGATGATCTGTGTAGTCTCATTTGATGGTACCGCGTATGCGAGTACCACCAGTCGCCGAATGTCATGAAGAAGATCACTGAGGCTTTCACCGACTTTCTGGCGTCGATAGTAGAGCTGCGCACGGAAGGTCTCGGCCTGACCCTCCGTTCCGTATCTTTGGCGTAATCGCTCGATCAACTCTTCATAAGTTACATCTTGTCGGGCTCCGAAATCCCATAGCAGCTGAGTCGCGGCTTTCTCCAATGAGCATCGCAGAAAGTCGATTTTGTCTGAGGCCGTCCATCGGTCATGCCTTCCACATACCTCGAATTGCGCCAGGAAAGACTCCAAAGATCCGGTTCCGTCGAACTTCCCCGGTTTCATCTGCATCGGTCTCGTCTTCAAAAGGCCTCCGATGCCATCCAGCAATTTCTGTGGCGACATTTCTTCGTCTGGTTTCTCTCGTCCGCTCAGTTCATCGGGTCTCAGGTCACCATCGCCAGTGTCCTCCAAGAGACTCTGTTCTGGCGACACCTCCGTCGTTTGTCGTCTTCTCACGGGAGTTGAAGTGCCCGAGGACGGATCCTCGATGCCCCGCGGTCTTCGTCTTATGATCACCTCCTCGTCTTCCATCGCTTTTCCGGTGTCAAGAGGTCGTTGTCGATCAAACTCGTCGTTTCAACACCCCGATTCTGGTACCAGTGTGGCGAAAATATAGGTGTCTGTCTAGGTCTCTCTCTTGTCAGGCACGGCAGTAGTGATGGTTATCCTACTGCTGCTACGCGTGGATAAGGCCTCCGATTTTTGTCGAAGGGCTTAGGCAAGTCCGACCGACCGACTTCTTGAACACATGTGATCAGACGAGTAATTTGTGAAACACTTTTCTTTTATTATCCAAATGAACTGAATTTCCTTTAGGCTCTTGCCAGACAAAATATATTCCAAATCGATTCGAAAGATTTAAAACAGCCTCAACTACGATTACACTCAACGCACACAATACTCGTAAGCTCAAAGCACTCAAATACTCCAGACAAAATGAACGAATAAACTATAAAACTATCGACAACGCAATAATCCACTCACAGAACTGACAGAAAAGACCAAAGAGAACTCTGCGCAAAGACGACCGAGAGCCCTGTTGCAAACCCCTTTTATGTGGGTATTTGGCGCCACCAACCCCCTTGCAACCCCCACTCCATCCCCTCCTTTCGGGTTGCTCCGCCCATGGACCTCAGTGAGGCACCTCGGATCCCTATGTCTCTTTACATGGAACCCTTAGGCCCCGCCCATGGACCTCAGTGGGATACCCGGGTTCGCGCCAGAACCCCCCGGCTCCCCACTCATGACCTCAGTGAGATACCCGGGTTCGCGCCAGAACCCCCCGGCTCCCCACTCATGACCTCAGTGAGATACCTGCGATCCCGTGTGGACCTCAGGGAGATACCCGGGTTCGCGCCAGAACCCCCGGCTCCCCACTCATGACCTCTGTGAGATACCTGTGATCCCGTGTGGACCTCAGGGAGATACCTGTGATCCCGTGTGGACCTCAGGGAGATACCTGTGATCCCGTGTGGACCTCAGGGAGATACCTGTGATCCCGTGTGGACCTCAGGGAGATACCGGTGATCCCGTGTGGACCTCAGGGAGATACCTGTGATCCCGTGTGGACCTCAGGGAGATACCTGTGATCCCGTGTGGACCTCAGGGAGATACCGGTGATCCCGTGTGGACCTCAGGGAGATACCTCGGGTCCTTAGCATGGGGGCCCACTTGGCTCCGTCCCAGACCCCTGTGAGGTACCTAGGACCCCGTGAGGACCTCCCTGGGACCCCTCCAGGTTCAATTCGGTTCATTATCATTTATGCAGCGCCCAAATCCGCTACAATACCTAGGGCGGACAATCTAATGAGGAAAATTTGTTTGGAGAAGAATGCTCTATGTTGTATAAACTATATGTAAGCCAAAATGCAGTATAAGCAGTTGGTAGTAATAAAGAATACATTGACTTACTTACCTACAGTCTTACGAAAAACAACTGAAAATGAAGTTATAGAGAGAAATTCTGCACTCTGTTTTCAGCCTCGTATCTTATATGTTTGCTCACTTTACAATATACCCCGTGATCGATCGAGTCGAACTCCTGCGATGACTTGGCTCGGCCGGCGATCGACTCGATCGACTTTGTCGACTAGTCGACCTCTCGTCGACTGGATCGACTTGTAAAATAAACGATCGACTTGGTCGATTTGGACTGTAGCCTCTTGGCCAAAATCGCTGACGACTGTTGCATTCTAATATTCCAGTACCTAAATTACTTATGAATTTCAATTGCACACTCTTCATCAAACTGTCAAACTGTAATTTTGGTAAGTAAAATTTCAGGCATTATAAATTATTGATATCGTTTGTGGTTGACGAGCTAATCTCTAAAAAATTCATACTACACCTGGGAAGCTCACGGTTATGGGGCCCGTGGGTGCAGAGAGTGGCAAGTGATTTTAGTCGGCAGCAGCATAATATGTAATGGAATGTCATGGCAGGAATTGTGCAAAATACTAGCAATTCTAGCGTCGGCATTATTACAAAGTGCCCCAAATTAGGGGCAACACATCAAATAAACAGTCCCCTAAAAGCCCATGTGACCTCAAAACCCGGAGAGCGTAGAAGGGCTGCCTTACATTAATGAAAAGGTGTTTGATGTGACTAGAGAACCCACATTTCTGATTAAGCTCGTCACCCAGAATATTAAGAGTGTGCACCCTAGCGATACCATCTAGAATGGAAGATGGAGGCGTACCAATGGACCCCAAGGGTGCGTGAATTTTAGGCCTCTTCACTGATTTTGCTCATATTAAAGCTTAGGCCACACTTTTGTATCCAGCAGTAATGTGCTCGAATTCCATCTCAGTGGTAGATATGCTCAATGCGGGGACTGCAAGGTAACAATCATCGGCATATTTAAAAATGCGGTTGCTTTTGTTGATTGCTTTTAGTTTAGTCTCCAGCTAATCTATGCCTATTGTAAATTCTGTCAACTTTTAGAAGTTCTGCAGTTATGTGCAATCGCTCACAATTTGTACAGTTGGTTGTTGAGGAAAAGAAAATTATCGTGTACAAAGATGAGTTTGGGCATTGGGTGACATAGCCGCCAAAATAGCAAGTAAAATATTTCAGAGTCGAGTCGAGGAAACAACTTGTCAAAACATTTGATCGACTCGACTTGCAAGTCGATAGAGTCGAAGATATTTCGACCAACTCGACTTGGCAGAGTTTCGATCAACTTGATCGACTGACTCGATCGATCACGGGGTATACTGTAGAACCCTTGTAAATTCAACATTGCTCCAAAATTTCCTAGTTCCACGTCTAAGGCGAACGCTGTTTTAGAAAGAACATGTGCATAACTCACTTTGATGCCAACTTGAAGTCTTCTACCAATGGAAAAATCTGTAAAGTGGCACAAAATTTCACGCCGCTGAAAATATTCCGGAGGACATTACATCAAACTTCGGGAAACATGTTTGGTCTTAATTTTAATTTAACTAAGCGCTCTTTAAAGCAGCGTTTGCAGTGGATACGGCGGAAAGACATAAATTGTCTGGTGTCACAGTACTTTATGCCGTTCATGACGCCAAATTGCGTTGCCAAACGAGTTTTAAAGATCAAAGTTATGTCTGGCACAATTACTGCGATTTTATGTAAAAATAGATGTAAGTTTACGCATTTTTATAATCGTGTGACTTTTACCTTATTTTTTCAATGAATTTACTGCAAGACAAGTGGAGATTGCCATTTTCATTGGCAGAAGTAATTTTACTTCAGAGTTGGACTCAAATTCAACAGATTGTCTATCATATGCTCAGATTCTTCTCCGACAGAAAATTGATACAAAAGAATTGTCCAAAGGAGGATGAGGTTTCCTTTACGTATTGCTTAAAGATTCTGTGTCGTAGACTTGTGAGGAAATTCCATCCGAATGGTGGAATTCCTCTTCTGTTATTGTAAGTTGCTGTGAGTTGTTACAATATCTTTCAGAAAGCAGCGTTAACATTAAATCAGTAGAGCTTCAATAATGAAGAGGTATTGAAAAGGATGATTGATGTGACGTTATTTTTTTTTACAAAGCAAGGACTTTCATTCAGAGGACACCGAGAACATTCTTGCTTAGTTCAAAATAAAAGCACTGGAAATTTTCTTGAACTATTAGAGCTCCTCGTCAGATATGATTGGAAAACCACCTAAAAATTGAAGACAGAAATGAACTTTATTTATGCTATGAATTACAAAATGATCTGATTAAATCACTTGCATCAGAACTGTCACAGACAACTGATAATGAAGTTAAGTCTGTTCGGTTCTTCTCCTTAATTGTTGACTCGACAATATTATCTAGAACCGATCAGATGTCAGTTTCCTTAACCTTTCCCTATCCTGAACTATCCTATTCTCAATGAAAATGTCCCTTGCATTGGCATCCGCAGGAATGTTTGTAGGGGGCGGGGTAAATTTTTGTGGGGGGAAATATTTGAAGGGAAGAAAAATGATGCTTTTGCATAGGAATTCATGAACGCAGAAGACGTGACAACCATAAAAATAAATTGTGGTACGTCACTTTGAAGCAGTTTTATGTTGGATAGCATACATACTAAGTCTACTATACACATGGCATTATTTCAAATATGCATGTATTGTATGTACTATCATTTAAAGTTGATTACCAATTTGCCATAGAACCTGGCCCCCTTAAGAAAAAACATTACCCCCACGTAAGAAATCCTGGATCCGCCACTGAGTAGAGGTTCATCGTGTTCATGTTCTAGATATTCACCTTCATTCTCTGTGCATAACAATTTGCAATTACGCAGGTGTTTGAATTTTCATTCCCTCTACATAATAATATGCTTGGTTCTATTGTGGCGGACTGGCCACTGGGCTCGAATGTATGTTGTTTTAATAATATCTGTCTTATTGACGCGTTATCCGGTGATATAATGCATCGCAGGGCGTCAGCGGCCGATGCGTAAATGGTAGCACTAACGCGATATTAAAATAGCCAATAATTAAGTTTGAGCTTGTTTTTGCCATTCAAGCGATTTAAATTATTAATTAGAATAATTTTACACACTTTTCGGTCCAATAAATAAGGCCTAAAGCTAGGGCGGCGCTTATTATCATAGGTTGATTTCGATACCTTAGACACCTGTATTTGAGAAGGTGTGCGTAGGCTAGTATATAAGGAACAAGCCACGGTATAGTGTGGCGAGGGATAAGTATAGGCTGCCTCACGGTGTTTTGCCTATATTGTAGAGCGGCGTTACTGCGCTTTACATGTACAGCGACACGGTGCTTTAGTGTCGTTGGTTACCGGTTCGGTACAAGGCTAATCAGTGCGCTCCCGAGTGACAGCCGCTCCAAAGGCGGTCTGACCGGTGCTGGTAAACGCCGATTCAGCGGGTTTGGGCCCACCCTGTTGTAGATCGCGAAAGGTACCGAGTCTGATCGTGGAAGGCTGAATCGGGGAAAGACCGATCGTGAGGAATAAAGGCTCACAGGTCTGTGTCGGTAAAGTTCGGGGAAGGTGACCCCGCTGGTAAACCGTTCGATAGTCCGGGGAAGGCCCCGGCGGCTCCGTTCGATAAAGACTGGGAAGCAGCCCCAGTCGGTGGCCGTTCGGTAAAGACGGGAAAGGCGAGCCCGCCGGTGACTGTACGATAGAAAGACGGGAAAGATCCCGTTGGTATCTGGTTCGCGTTACAGGGAAAGACCGATCGTGAGAGATAAAGGCTCACAGGTCTGTATCGGTAGAGTCCGGGGAAAGGCCCCGTCGTTGACCGTTGGATATATACGCGGAAAGGCCCCCGCAGTTGACCGTCAGAGATACACGCGGAAAGGCCCCGCTGTTGACCGTTAGAAATACACGGCCGGAGATACGCGGGCAAAGACCCGGTGTTGACCGTCAGATATAAACGGGCAAAGACCCGGTGGTAGCCGTCAGAGATACACGCGGAAAGGCCCCGCTGTTGACCGTTAGAAATACACGGGCAAAGACCCGGAGATACGCGGGCAAAGACCCGGTGTTGACCGTCAGATATAAACGGGCAAAGACCCGGTGGTAGCCGTCAGAGATACACGGGCAAGGCTCCGCAGTTGACCGTTTGATATTCACGGGTAAGGACCCGGTAGTGGCCGTTTGAGATACACGCGGAAAGACCGCGCTGTTGACCGTTTGAGATACACGGTCAAAGACCGGTGGTGGACCGTCAGAGATACACGGGCATAGTCCCGCAGTTGACCGTCAGAGATACACGGGCAAAGACCCGGTGGTGGCCGTCAGAGACACACGGGCAAAGACCCGGTTGGTGATAACTGAGTTAAAGTATCGTCCATAAAAGCTGAGCAGTGCGATCCCGAGTTACAGCAAAAACTAATCACTCTGGGTATTGGATTGACCGCCGATTCGACAGGTTTGGGGCCCACCCTGCCGTTAGATCGCGAGCCGGTCTGAATCCCGATTGTGGAAGTTTAACAGGCTGAGTAAACCTCGGGGAGAGACCGATCGTCCGAGATATAGAAAACACAGGTCTGTATCGGTAAAGTGCGGAGAAACATTCCGCTGGTGACGTCCGGTGAAGTACCGGAACGATCCTGTTGAAACTGTTCGATAATATCGGGGAACTACCGGTAAATTTTCCATTCGCGGTCACCGTGTTTGGTTCCCTTGCTCGGTCATAGTTACTCCCGCGGTTTACCGGCAAATATCCGTCCGGGAGACCAACCGGACGATCCGACCGTTGTGTGTTACGGTGTTCGGGACAGTTCCCACGGGGGAAAGATACACAGGTCTGTGTGCAATAACGGGGTAAATTTACTGATATTTACCCACAGATACCGTTAGCAGAATCGAGTGTGAGTACGAGTCTGTGCGCTCCCGGAAAAGACACAACTGTTACGTTCTCTAATGGATTCAGAGAGTCAGGTTCAAGAGATACGGCTTGTGGAGTAAGGGCCCACTCTACTGCTCAGGTCTCGTGACAGACTAATTCTGAATAGTGGGAAGATAAAAGGTTGTGTAAACGGGTAGGGATACGCCGCAACGAGAGGATACAGCGGGTCAGATCCCAAGGTGAAGCGTACGGGAGTCCCAGGTAAAAGGGACATTGACTCAGACCAAGAGTAAACGATACGTGAACTTTCGGGTAGTCGGGAACCCATGTTTGGAAGAGAGATGTCCGGGTTTTCCTAGCTGAAGTTCAGCTAGTCAGAGTCCCTAGGTGAGGAGTACGATAATCCCATGTATGAAGGGAAATATTAACGCAGACCAAGAGAGCGATACGTGAAAGTCCGGGTAGTCGGATACCCATGTAGAAACATATTTGCTTGTCGTAACACACAGCTCTGAGGACTGACTGAAGTGCGAGGATGGGCCCCCTCGTGCGTAGGTCGGAACGAAGTTCTGTGTGTAGATAGCGAAGGGGGACCTTCACTATCAGAGTGCCGTAGAGACCCCTTCAGGTATCTTTCGAAGCAGAATTTATCACTGTGTTGGTCGATAATTGTCAACACAGAAGACGGGTAAGGAAACTTATCCGTAAATTGTGGTGCATGATAATATACGTGTGAGGCCGGTATGCCCTGCACGGATATGGAGCGAGAGATACGTACGGTGGGAAGACGTATGGACAGGTGCCTAGACGACACGACGTAGAGTTACAATTGACAGTTGCCCAATAGACCGGTGTCTAGGACGATGTGATGCAGAGACTTGTCGCATGTATTCCTTGTTCCCGATACTTAGAAAACGTTTGGTGTCCCTTATAAATGGCGATAGTTCGAGAGTCACGAGATGTAGAATGGTACGTCAAAGTTTAGATCAGGCGGAGAGAAAAGGGAAGCCCGTAGCTAAGAAGGCACACGAAGAGGGAAGACTGCTGCGGATTAGAGAACGAACCCTGTTCTGAAGGACGGCCATCCTGCAGGACGTTGCCCATCCGGCGACCGCGGAAGAAGCAGAGTCAGACCCAGAGACAGAACTGTATAGTGTTGCCTTTCTTAAGCGGCCAATCCTGAATCTCCCCTGAGAGGAACGTTCGCTATGGGCAGAGATAGAGAACGGCCATTTTACGTTGAAAGTAGAAAAGGCAGTGACTCTGGTGGGGCTCCAGACGGGCAGTGGGCTGGAGTCGCCACCACTATGGAAACCCGCCCGGCGCAACGAGAGTGCAGGCGTCCGGACGGGCGCGGGTGCAGAACGCCACAACTGGTACCAGAAGTGGGGTACCAGCGTTTTCTTGCTGTAAATTCGAGGAAGGTCCGTAAAATACAGTTGACGAGTCGCATGATGTAACCCACTATTTGCAGAGGCACGGCAGAATGAGTGGTATTTGTGAGTCGGTTGCACCTGGTGCAGATAGTAGAATTGAAACGGAAGCTGCGGCCCCGATTGGCCATTTAAGATGATCGTTTTTTTCAATTATATTGAGGAATGGTTGAGATTCGTTCAAAAGACTACTGAGGTAGGTGTCCAGAGAGAAAGAGATTATGAGTATGTCAGTTCTGGTAGCGAACTGTCGAATAGACCGAGCTCGATTTATCAAGGCCATTCGAAGACGTTAGAGTACCGCGACTTATACGTTGGAAAGCGGTAGAAGGTATACCAGGATCCTTTGAGCTCGGTGGAGTACGTTTTTTTGCACACGGTACAAATCCTATACGTTTTGGGTGTGGGCGTACGAGGAATTCGTAGTAGTACAGAGTTTCGGACATCCTGTAGAAACTGGATCGTTGGAGTATTCGGTAGAGTTTGTTTTTTCTCCTCTTTCTGTTTCTGCGTTTCTGCTAGTTGGTGTTCTCGGTAGTCTGCGCTGCCGTCTGCCGTTTTCGTCTCTTTGAGGTTTTCTAGTTATTCCGGAGGCTGGTGATCCGTGCGGCTCCTTTTAGCTTTCGGATTTTCCAAGGTTGCGTTCCGAGTTCGTATGGAAGTTGTTTTGTTTACCCGTTCGATCGTTGGTTCCTGTCTTCAGTTTTCTTTCCGATCGTTTCCCTAAGTGTTGTCGCTTTCTTCGCGTTTGCGTGTTTCTTTTCCCCTTCTGTCAGGTCTTTTGAGAAGAGTTGGTCATTTGTATGTCCACGTTGCGTCTTTTGGTTCCGAGACTGCTTGGTAGTGATAACCGGTCCATGTCTTTTTCTTCGATGTTTTTGGTTAGATCGTTTCTGCTCCTTGGATGATTTCCTAGCGGTTGGTTTTTGTGTGTTCGAGAACCGCGTTATCTAATTGGAGATGTCTTTACACAGAAGGCGAATCCTTGGTGTCAGGTTACCGGAGAGAGATGATATTGTATGTCCGATTTCAGTGGCTCGGGAACACAAATACGAAATACGAGGCGTAGATCGGGGAAACGGCAGAGTTCGATTACGCTGTAATACGCTGGTGAGACTAACAGTTACGTAAAAGACAGAGAAACAGACCAAAACAGGAAAAACGGGAGCGGATAAGAAGCAACTTCACTCTCGGTGGTAGGGGTGAAGCTAAGGCAGTTAACCGGCAGTGAAAGTGATTCGGTTGAAGACCGTGGTATATACGAAGGAATCTAAACGGCGTTCTGGGAAGACGCCCGTTATTCAGAAGTGACTTGTATTAAGCACTGTCGAGGAAAGTGAACCGTTGACCGACCGTGAGATAATACGGAGGATTCTAAGGGACATACCGGGTAGAGGTACGTTGGTTAGAGGAGAAAGTAGAAACGGCTACGATTGGCCACTACAGACGAGACTGAATTCATTGGTGATAGCGAATTTACAATGAAGAAATATTTAGAGGCGTGTGAGAAAACGCCTGTTACTTAGAAGAGTGCGAAAATCTGACCGATCGTGTCATATGTTTGTTGAGCGATATGATGGAAGATGACAGTATTCGCGTTTTGGGTGAAGCTAGAAGTTGCGCTAGCTGCAGGTCATTGGAGTGACCAGGAGAAAATAGACCAGAAGTACGGCCGAGGAACAGTTACATGAGACAACCGGAAAATCGACGTTGTAGACAGAGAACGAGATCGTCGCTTGGCATTTCTTGAGGTCGAATTCGAGAATGCGATAAAGGACGAGAAGTTGATGAAGGACGACTGGCGTCGAAGCACGATTCACGTTATTGATCTCTAGCACCATTAAAAAGGCTGTCGTCAGCACGGTTCGCAGGAGATGGGCTTCTCTACGGTCGCAGAGTGGTTGCTCGCACCAAGGATTATTGCTCAGGCTATCATCGTTGCTTGGCGTTCGTGCGGGGTTGCAGAGACTAGGAAGTTCGCAATAGAGTTCACCAGGTTGGAGGCAGTGGTTAATAGGGGAACGTAACCCCTGGAAGTGCATAGGAACCGTAGGAGCCCGGGTGTCGGAGAAACACTGATTACGTCGTTTGTATCAGTGTTGACAAAAGGGGCAAATAAGACGGTGGTGTGCACAGAGAGCTGCCGGAGGAGGTGAAGAAGCGAATCTTAGGTAGCACGTTGAATCAGTTGAGGCAAGTGTTGTCGTCCAGGTAGTTCCGAATGTTGAAGTGTAGGAGAATGGCTTGTATCGATGCGATTATGGAACGCAGGCCACGGGTTGTCTCTTGGTTTCCGGAAGCGAAAGGTCGCTGGTCCCATGTTGTTTCCTTGGTTAGAATTGGAACGAACAGAGCGTTGGGTGTTCATTGCCGACACTAATAAGAGTGCCGTCGGCGGGTAACTAGTCTGAGAATTTGGCTCGGGAACGGAACGTATCCGGTACCGAGGATAAGTTACTGAAGTAATTTTGAGACTTAGTAACGAGTGAAACATAGAGTTGCATCACAGGTATGATGTGGATACCGCTTAATTGCGGTGGTTTTCTGAAAAGACACTTTTGAGTTTACATTTTGATGAGAGCGTTTCTTTTCGACTGTGTCTCGCAGAATACAGTATAGTGACTTAGCGGTACTGGTTACCGCTTGATTGCGGTGGTTTTCCAGACTTTGTCGAATGACACTTTTGAGTTTTCTTTTGATGAGACCTTTAGTTTGAACTGTTTCCTAGTACTGAAATGGATAACAGGTTTATTTACGGTGTTTCATGGACTGGAGGGATGTCGTCCAAGTTTTCTTTGGTGAAAATCCTTTTTCTTTGGACTGTCTGTTGGTTCTTCTGAATAGTGATCCTAGTTACCTTTTGATAGAGGACTGCTCTTGAAGTACGATTTTGGAAATGTTCACTCGACAATGCTTTTGCGTAGAGCACTTCCAGGTTGACAATGTTTCAGTGATGCGTATGATTAGTACCGCATGAGTTACAAGACAGTCGGTGATCCTTGTGGTACCGTTTAATTGCAGGAGTTTTCCTGAAAGTTTCCGATGGTGATTGTTAAGTGTATCCTTGGTGAGAAGATGTTATTGGGTGATATCGTACGTATATGCGCTGATACTGCGGTATTAATGTCTCGAAGCTTAGCGAGAATAGTGTGTTGTAAAGTTTCGTTACTTGTTGGACAATTGTGCAAATACGAAAATATGTTTGAAAAGAAAACTACAAAAAAATATAAAAAAAAGAAACATAAAAAAATATGTTATCATAAGCGGCTGTCACTTCCCATGTTCGATTATTTGTGTTCCGTTGTTTTATTTTGGAAGTGTGCGTGACGTGAAGGAGTTATCGTTTATATGCAAGATCGGGAGATAGTTGGTGACTTTTCTCTCCTAGGTCTCCTGGCCATATGGGTTAGGTAGAGCTCAGGTTCATGACAGAGGGCCGGCTAAGGTTGGCGACTTGGTGGATTAGACAAGTTGCCAGTAGGGTGGTGGTTTGGATCTCTAGCACCATTAAACAGGCTGTCGTCAGTACGGTTCGCAGGAGATGGGCTTCTCTTAGATGCTCAGGCTATCATCGTTACTTGGCGTTCGTGCGGGGTGCGGAGATGGATGGGTCTGGATTGAGTACTTGACCGAGTAAGTCGTCCAGATGACCGAGGTATTCCGCCCTATAACCAGTGATACAATGGTTCCTTGCTTTCTAAGTGGATCTGGGTTGGAGATGTTTCTGTGTCACGAGTGATTAAGATCCCCGATTTTGTCAGAGATGCTCCGCATCTAAGTAAGGTGGGGAGAGTGTGGCGGACTGGCCACTGGGCTCGAATGTATGTTGTTTTAATAATATCTGTCTTATTGACGCGTTATCCGGTGATATAATGCATCGCAGGGCGTCAGCGGCCGATGCGTAAATGGTAGCACTAACGCGATATTAAAATAGCCAATAATTAAGTTTGAGCTTGTTTTTGCCATTCAAGCGATTTAAATTATTAATTAGAATAATTTTACACACTTTTCGGTCCAATAAATAAGGCCTAAAGCTAGGGCGGCGCTTATTATCATAGGTTGATTTCGATACCTTAGACACCTGTATTTGAGAAGGTGTGCGTAGGCTAGTATATAAGGAACAAGCCACGGTATAGTGTGGCGAGGGATAAGTATAGGCTGCCTCACGGTGTTTTGCCTATATTGTAGAGCGGCGTTACTGCGCTTTACATGTACAGCGACACGGTGCTTTAGTGTCGTTGGTTACCGGTTCGGTACAAGGCTAATCAGTGCGCTCCCGAGTGACAGCCGCTCCAAAGGCGGTCTGACCGGTGCTGGTAAACGCCGATTCAGCGGGTTTGGGCCCACCCTGTTGTAGATCGCGAAAGGTACCGAGTCTGATCGTGGAAGGCTGAATCGGGGAAAGACCGATCGTGAGGAATAAAGGCTCACAGGTCTGTGTCGGTAAAGTTCGGGGAAGGTGACCCCGCTGGTAAACCGTTCGATAGTCCGGGGAAGGCCCCGGCGGCTCCGTTCGATAAAGACTGGGAAGCAGCCCCAGTCGGTGGCCGTTCGGTAAAGACGGGAAAGGCGAGCCCGCCGGTGACTGTACGATAGAAAGACGGGAAAGATCCCGTTGGTATCTGGTTCGCGTTACAGGGAAAGACCGATCGTGAGAGATAAAGGCTCACAGGTCTGTATCGGTAGAGTCCGGGGAAAGGCCCCGTCGTTGACCGTTGGATATATACGCGGAAAGGCCCCCGCAGTTGACCGTCAGAGATACACGCGGAAAGGCCCCGCTGTTGACCGTTAGAAATACACGGCCGGAGATACGCGGGCAAAGACCCGGTGTTGACCGTCAGATATAAACGGGCAAAGACCCGGTGGTAGCCGTCAGAGATACACGCGGAAAGGCCCCGCTGTTGACCGTTAGAAATACACGGGCAAAGACCCGGAGATACGCGGGCAAAGACCCGGTGTTGACCGTCAGATATAAACGGGCAAAGACCCGGTGGTAGCCGTCAGAGATACACGGGCAAGGCTACGCAGTTGACCGTTTGATATTCACGGGTAAGGACCCGGTAGTGGCCGTTTGAGATACACGCGGAAAGACCGCGCTGTTGACCGTTTGAGATACACGGTCAAAGACCGGTGGTGGACCGTCAGAGATACACGGGCATAGTCCCGCAGTTGACCGTCAGAGATACACGGGCAAAGACCCGGTGGTGGCCGTCAGAGACACACGGGCAAAGACCCGGTTGGTGATAACTGAGTTAAAGTATCGTCCATAAAAGCTGAGCAGTGCGATCCCGAGTTACAGCAAAAACTAATCACTCTGGGTATTGGATTGACCGCCGATTCGACAGGTTTGGGGCCCACCCTGCCGTTAGATCGCGAGCCGGTCTGAATCCCGATTGTGGAAGTTTAACAGGCTGAGTAAACCTCGGGGAGAGACCGATCGTCCGAGATATAGAAAACACAGGTCTGTATCGGTAAAGTGCGGAGAAACATTCCGCTGGTGACGTCCGGTGAAGTACCGGAACGATCCTGTTGAAACTGTTCGATAATATCGGGGAACTACCGGTAAATTTTCCATTCGCGGTCACCGTGTTTGGTTCCCTTGCTCGGTCATAGTTACTCCCGCGGTTTACCGGCAAATATCCGTCCGGGAGACCAACCGGACGATCCGACCGTTGTGTGTTACGGTGTTCGGGACAGTTCCCACGGGGGAAAGATACACAGGTCTGTGTGCAATAACGGGGTAAATTTACTGATATTTACCCACAGATACCGTTAGCAGAATCGAGTGTGAGTACGAGTCTGTGCGCTCCCGGAAAAGACACAACTGTTACGTTCTCTAATGGATTCAGAGAGTCAGGTTCAAGAGATACGGCTTGTGGAGTAAGGGCCCACTCTACTGCTCAGGTCTCGTGACAGACTAATTCTGAATAGTGGGAAGATAAAAGGTTGTGTAAACGGGTAGGGATACGCCGCAACGAGAGGATACAGCGGGTCAGATCCCAAGGTGAAGCGTACGGGAGTCCCAGGTAAAAGGGACATTGACTCAGACCAAGAGTAAACGATACGTGAACTTTCGGGTAGTCGGGAACCCATGTTTGGAAGAGAGATGTCCGGGTTTTCCTAGCTGAAGTTCAGCTAGTCAGAGTCCCTAGGTGAGGAGTACGATAATCCCATGTATGAAGGGAAATATTAACGCAGACCAAGAGAGCGATACGTGAAAGTCCGGGTAGTCGGATACCCATGTAGAAACATATTTGCTTGTCGTAACACACAGCTCTGAGGACTGACTGAAGTGCGAGGATGGGCCCCCTCGTGCGTAGGTCGGAACGAAGTTCTGTGTGTAGATAGCGAAGGGGGACCTTCACTATCAGAGTGCCGTAGAGACCCCTTCAGGTATCTTTCGAAGCAGAATTTATCACTGTGTTGGTCGATAATTGTCAACACAGAAGACGGGTAAGGAAACTTATCCGTAAATTGTGGTGCATGATAATATACGTGTGAGGCCGGTATGCCCTGCACGGATATGGAGCGAGAGATACGTACGGTGGGAAGACGTATGGACAGGTGCCTAGACGACACGACGTAGAGTTACAATTGACAGTTGCCCAATAGACCGGTGTCTAGGACGATGTGATGCAGAGACTTGTCGCATGTATTCCTTGTTCCCGATACTTAGAAAACGTTTGGTGTCCCTTATAAATGGCGATAGTTCGAGAGTCACGAGATGTAGAATGGTACGTCAAAGTTTAGATCAGGCGGAGAGAAAAGGGAAGCCCGTAGCTAAGAAGGCACACGAAGAGGGAAGACTGCTGCGGATTAGAGAACGAACCCTGTTCTGAAGGACGGCCATCCTGCAGGACGTTGCCCATCCGGCGACCGCGGAAGAAGCAGAGTCAGACCCAGAGACAGAACTGTATAGTGTTGCCTTTCTTAAGCGGCCAATCCTGAATCTCCCCTGAGAGGAACGTTCGCTATGGGCAGAGATAGAGAACGGCCATTTTACGTTGAAAGTAGAAAAGGCAGTGACTCTGGTGGGGCTCCAGACGGGCAGTGGGCTGGAGTCGCCACCACTATGGAAACCCGCCCGGCGCAACGAGAGTGCAGGCGTCCGGACGGGCGCGGGTGCAGAACGCCACAACTGGTACCAGAAGTGGGGTACCAGCGTTTTCTTGCTGTAAATTCGAGGAAGGTCCGTAAAATACAGTTGACGAGTCGCATGATGTAACCCACTATTTGCAGAGGCACGGCAGAATGAGTGGTATTTGTGAGTCGGTTGCACCTGGTGCAGATAGTAGAATTGAAACGGAAGCTGCGGCCCCGATTGGCCATTTAAGATGATCGTTTTTTTCAATTATATTGAGGAATGGTTGAGATTCGTTCAAAAGACTACTGAGGTAGGTGTCCAGAGAGAAAGAGATTATGAGTATGTCAGTTCTGGTAGCGAACTGTCGAATAGACCGAGCTCGATTTATCAAGGCCATTCGAAGACGTTAGAGTACCGCGACTTATACGTTGGAAAGCGGTAGAAGGTATACCAGGATCCTTTGAGCTCGGTGGAGTACGTTTTTTTGCACACGGTACAAATCCTATACGTTTTGGGTGTGGGCGTACGAGGAATTCGTAGTAGTACAGAGTTTCGGACATCCTGTAGAAACTGGATCGTTGGAGTATTCGGTAGAGTTTGTTTTTTCTCCTCTTTCTGTTTCTGCGTTTCTGCTAGTTGGTGTTCTCGGTAGTCTGCGCTGCCGTCTGCCGTTTTCGTCTCTTTGAGGTTTTCTAGTTATTCCGGAGGCTGGTGATCCGTGCGGCTCCTTTTAGCTTTCGGATTTTCCAAGGTTGCGTTCCGAGTTCGTATGGAAGTTGTTTTGTTTACCCGTTCGATCGTTGGTTCCTGTCTTCAGTTTTCTTTCCGATCGTTTCCCTAAGTGTTGTCGCTTTCTTCGCGTTTGCGTGTTTCTTTTCCCCTTCTGTCAGGTCTTTTGAGAAGAGTTGGTCATTTGTATGTCCACGTTGCGTCTTTTGGTTCCGAGACTGCTTGGTAGTGATAACCGGTCCATGTCTTTTTCTTCGATGTTTTTGGTTAGATCGTTTCTGCTCCTTGGATGATTTCCTAGCGGTTGGTTTTTGTGTGTTCGAGAACCGCGTTATCTAATTGGAGATGTCTTTACACAGAAGGCGAATCCTTGGTGTCAGGTTACCGGAGAGAGATGATATTGTATGTCCGATTTCAGTGGCTCGGGAACACAAATACGAAATACGAGGCGTAGATCGGGGAAACGGCAGAGTTCGATTACGCTGTAATACGCTGGTGAGACTAACAGTTACGTAAAAGACAGAGAAACAGACCAAAACAGGAAAAACGGGAGCGGATAAGAAGCAACTTCACTCTCGGTGGTAGGGGTGAAGCTAAGGCAGTTAACCGGCAGTGAAAGTGATTCGGTTGAAGACCGTGGTATATACGAAGGAATCTAAACGGCGTTCTGGGAAGACGCCCGTTATTCAGAAGTGACTTGTATTAAGCACTGTCGAGGAAAGTGAACCGTTGACCGACCGTGAGATAATACGGAGGATTCTAAGGGACATACCGGGTAGAGGTACGTTGGTTAGAGGAGAAAGTAGAAACGGCTACGATTGGCCACTACAGACGAGACTGAATTCATTGGTGATAGCGAATTTACAATGAAGAAATATTTAGAGGCGTGTGAGAAAACGCCTGTTACTTAGAAGAGTGCGAAAATCTGACCGATCGTGTCATATGTTTGTTGAGCGATATGATGGAAGATGACAGTATTCGCGTTTTGGGTGAAGCTAGAAGTTGCGCTAGCTGCAGGTCATTGGAGTGACCAGGAGAAAATAGACCAGAAGTACGGCCGAGGAACAGTTACATGAGACAACCGGAAAATCGACGTTGTAGACAGAGAACGAGATCGTCGCTTGGCATTTCTTGAGGTCGAATTCGAGAATGCGATAAAGGACGAGAAGTTGATGAAGGACGACTGGCGTCGAAGCACGATTCACGTTATTGATCTCTAGCACCATTAAAAAGGCTGTCGTCAGCACGGTTCGCAGGAGATGGGCTTCTCTACGGTCGCAGAGTGGTTGCTCGCACCAAGGATTATTGCTCAGGCTATCATCGTTGCTTGGCGTTCGTGCGGGGTTGCAGAGACTAGGAAGTTCGCAATAGAGTTCACCAGGTTGGAGGCAGTGGTTAATAGGGGAACGTAACCCCTGGAAGTGCATAGGAACCGTAGGAGCCCGGGTGTCGGAGAAACACTGATTACGTCGTTTGTATCAGTGTTGACAAAAGGGGCAAATAAGACGGTGGTGTGCACAGAGAGCTGCCGGAGGAGGTGAAGAAGCGAATCTTAGGTAGCACGTTGAATCAGTTGAGGCAAGTGTTGTCGTCCAGGTAGTTCCGAATGTTGAAGTGTAGGAGAATGGCTTGTATCGATGCGATTATGGAACGCAGGCCACGGGTTGTCTCTTGGTTTCCGGAAGCGAAAGGTCGCTGGTCCCATGTTGTTTCCTTGGTTAGAATTGGAACGAACAGAGCGTTGGGTGTTCATTGCCGACACTAATAAGAGTGCCGTCGGCGGGTAACTAGTCTGAGAATTTGGCTCGGGAACGGAACGTATCCGGTACCGAGGATAAGTTACTGAAGTAATTTTGAGACTTAGTAACGAGTGAAACATAGAGTTGCATCACAGGTATGATGTGGATACCGCTTAATTGCGGTGGTTTTCTGAAAAGACACTTTTGAGTTTACATTTTGATGAGAGCGTTTCTTTTCGACTGTGTCTCGCAGAATACAGTATAGTGACTTAGCGGTACTGGTTACCGCTTGATTGCGGTGGTTTTCCAGACTTTGTCGAATGACACTTTTGAGTTTTCTTTTGATGAGACCTTTAGTTTGAACTGTTTCCTAGTACTGAAATGGATAACAGGTTTATTTACGGTGTTTCATGGACTGGAGGGATGTCGTCCAAGTTTTCTTTGGTGAAAATCCTTTTTCTTTGGACTGTCTGTTGGTTCTTCTGAATAGTGATCCTAGTTACCTTTTGATAGAGGACTGCTCTTGAAGTACGATTTTGGAAATGTTCACTCGACAATGCTTTTGCGTAGAGCACTTCCAGGTTGACAATGTTTCAGTGATGCGTATGATTAGTACCGCATGAGTTACAAGACAGTCGGTGATCCTTGTGGTACCGTTTAATTGCAGGAGTTTTCCTGAAAGTTTCCGATGGTGATTGTTAAGTGTATCCTTGGTGAGAAGATGTTATTGGGTGATATCGTACGTATATGCGCTGATACTGCGGTATTAATGTCTCGAAGCTTAGCGAGAATAGTGTGTTGTAAAGTTTCGTTACTTGTTGGACAATTGTGCAAATACGAAAATATGTTTGAAAAGAAAACTACAAAAAAATATAAAAAAAAGAAACATAAAAAAATATGTTATCATAAGCGGCTGTCACTTCCCATGTTCGATTATTTGTGTTCCGTTGTTTTATTTTGGAAGTGTGCGTGACGTGAAGGAGTTATCGTTTATATGCAAGATCGGGAGATAGTTGGTGACTTTTCTCTCCTAGGTCTCCTGGCCATATGGGTTAGGTAGAGCTCAGGTTCATGACAGAGGGCCGGCTAAGGTTGGCGACTTGGTGGATTAGACAAGTTGCCAGTAGGGTGGTGGTTTGGATCTCTAGCACCATTAAACAGGCTGTCGTCAGTACGGTTCGCAGGAGATGGGCTTCTCTTAGATGCTCAGGCTATCATCGTTACTTGGCGTTCGTGCGGGGTGCGGAGATGGATGGGTCTGGATTGAGTACTTGACCGAGTAAGTCGTCCAGATGACCGAGGTATTCCGCCCTATAACCAGTGATACAATGGTTCCTTGCTTTCTAAGTGGATCTGGGTTGGAGATGTTTCTGTGTCACGAGTGATTAAGATCCCCGATTTTGTCAGAGATGCTCCGCATCTAAGTAAGGTGGGGAGAGTGTGGCGGACTGGCCACTGGGCTCGAATGTATGTTGTTTTAATAATATCTGTCTTATTGACGCGTTATCCGGTGATATAATGCATCGCAGGGCGTCAGCGGCCGATGCGTAAATGGTAGCACTAACGCGATATTAAAATAGCCAATAATTAAGTTTGAGCTTGTTTTTGCCATTCAAGCGATTTAAATTATTAATTAGAATAATTTTACACACTTTTCGGTCCAATAAATAAGGCCTAAAGCTAGGGCGGCGCTTATTATCATAGGTTGATTTCGATACCTTAGACACCTGTATTTGAGAAGGTGTGCGTAGGCTAGTATATAAGGAACAAGCCACGGTATAGTGTGGCGAGGGATAAGTATAGGCTGCCTCACGGTGTTTTGCCTATATAGTAGAGCGGCGTTACTGCGCTTTACATGTACAGCGACACGGTGCTTTAGTGTCGTTGGTTACCGGTTCGGTACAAGGCTAATCAGTGCGCTCCCGAGTGACAGCCGCTCCAAAGGCGGTCTGACCGGTGCTGGTAAACGCCGATTCAGCGGGTTTGGGCCCACCCTGTTGTAGATCGCGAAAGGTACCGAGTCTGATCGTGGAAGGCTGAATCGGGGAAAGACCGATCGTGAGGAATAAAGGCTCACAGGTCTGTGTCGGTAAAGTTCGGGGAAGGTGACCCCGCTGGTAAACCGTTCGATAGTCCGGGGAAGGCCCCGGCGGCTCCGTTCGATAAAGACTGGGAAGCAGCCCCAGTCGGTGGCCGTTCGGTAAAGACGGGAAAGGCGAGCCCGCCGGTGACTGTACGATAGAAAGACGGGAAAGATCCCGTTGGTATCTGGTTCGCGTTACAGGGAAAGACCGATCGTGAGAGATAAAGGCTCACAGGTCTGTATCGGTAGAGTCCGGGGAAAGGCCCCGTCGTTGACCGTTGGATATATACGCGGAAAGGCCCCCGCAGTTGACCGTCAGAGATACACGCGGAAAGGCCCCGCTGTTGACCGTTAGAAATACACGGCCGGAGATACGCGGGCAAAGACCCGGTGTTGACCGTCAGATATAAACGGGCAAAGACCCGGTGGTAGCCGTCAGAGATACACGCGGAAAGGCCCCGCTGTTGACCGTTAGAAATACACGGGCAAAGACCCGGAGATACGCGGGCAAAGACCCGGTGTTGACCGTCAGATATAAACGGGCAAAGACCCGGTGGTAGCCGTCAGAGATACACGGGCAAGGCTCCGCAGTTGACCGTTTGATATTCACGGGTAAGGACCCGGTAGTGGCCGTTTGAGATACACGCGGAAAGACCGCGCTGTTGACCGTTTGAGATACACGGTCAAAGACCGGTGGTGGACCGTCAGAGATACACGGGCATAGTCCCGCAGTTGACCGTCAGAGATACACGGGCAAAGACCCGGTGGTGGCCGTCAGAGACACACGGGCAAAGACCCGGTTGGTGATAACTGAGTTAAAGTATCGTCCATAAAAGCTGAGCAGTGCGATCCCGAGTTACAGCAAAAACTAATCACTCTGGGTATTGGATTGACCGCCGATTCGACAGGTTTGGGGCCCACCCTGCCGTTAGATCGCGAGCCGGTCTGAATCCCGATTGTGGAAGTTTAACAGGCTGAGTAAACCTCGGGGAGAGACCGATCGTCCGAGATATAGAAAACACAGGTCTGTATCGGTAAAGTGCGGAGAAACATTCCGCTGGTGACGTCCGGTGAAGTACCGGAACGATCCTGTTGAAACTGTTCGATAATATCGGGGAACTACCGGTAAATTTTCCATTCGCGGTCACCGTGTTTGGTTCCCTTGCTCGGTCATAGTTACTCCCGCGGTTTACCGGCAAATATCCGTCCGGGAGACCAACCGGACGATCCGACCGTTGTGTGTTACGGTGTTCGGGACAGTTCCCACGGGGGAAAGATACACAGGTCTGTGTGCAATAACGGGGTAAATTTACTGATATTTACCCACAGATACCGTTAGCAGAATCGAGTGTGAGTACGAGTCTGTGCGCTCCCGGAAAAGACACAACTGTTACGTTCTCTAATGGATTCAGAGAGTCAGGTTCAAGAGATACGGCTTGTGGAGTAAGGGCCCACTCTACTGCTCAGGTCTCGTGACAGACTAATTCTGAATAGTGGGAAGATAAAAGGTTGTGTAAACGGGTAGGGATACGCCGCAACGAGAGGATACAGCGGGTCAGATCCCAAGGTGAAGCGTACGGGAGTCCCAGGTAAAAGGGACATTGACTCAGACCAAGAGTAAACGATACGTGAACTTTCGGGTAGTCGGGAACCCATGTTTGGAAGAGAGATGTCCGGGTTTTCCTAGCTGAAGTTCAGCTAGTCAGAGTCCCTAGGTGAGGAGTACGATAATCCCATGTATGAAGGGAAATATTAACGCAGACCAAGAGAGCGATACGTGAAAGTCCGGGTAGTCGGATACCCATGTAGAAACATATTTGCTTGTCGTAACACACAGCTCTGAGGACTGACTGAAGTGCGAGGATGGGCCCCCTCGTGCGTAGGTCGGAACGAAGTTCTGTGTGTAGATAGCGAAGGGGGACCTTCACTATCAGAGTGCCGTAGAGACCCCTTCAGGTATCTTTCGAAGCAGAATTTATCACTGTGTTGGTCGATAATTGTCAACACAGAAGACGGGTAAGGAAACTTATCCGTAAATTGTGGTGCATGATAATATACGTGTGAGGCCGGTATGCCCTGCACGGATATGGAGCGAGAGATACGTACGGTGGGAAGACGTATGGACAGGTGCCTAGACGACACGACGTAGAGTTACAATTGACAGTTGCCCAATAGACCGGTGTCTAGGACGATGTGATGCAGAGACTTGTCGCATGTATTCCTTGTTCCCGATACTTAGAAAACGTTTGGTGTCCCTTATAAATCGGGTCCTGAGAATTATCTTGTCGTATCTCCACTTTTTATTCGAAAAGTAGTTAAGAGTTGATTTGTAGCAGAATGTTTTTGATCTTTCTTCAGTTTCAATGGCTAGGAGATACGATAGGTCGTTTTAAAGATATTCAACAAAATATACTGTCGTATGTCCAGTTTTCAGAAACATTTTATCGTATCTCCATACAGGATTCATAGTGAAGCAGTCTCTGTTGTTGTATGTCCACAGAAAGCTCGTCGCTGATTGGACGCGCAGGAGATACAGCAGTATAAACCTGTGCGCTTAGCTGGACTATAGTGTCGCATATCCAGACAATTAAAAGTTTTTCTTTTAAAAATCCGGACTATGTAAATGAATATTTTAACGAAAACACTCTGTAATAATTGGTCGTTGCTTAATTTAATCATTTCATGTCTTTGTTTTCAGAAAGATGGTTTGTAATATTTGTAAATCCATTTTATACAAAATTTTCACAAATTTCAGAAAAACAACTATAATTGTTAATTTTTTAAATGCAATATCTTTATGTAATGTTGATGTTTTAATATGACGTCTAGTTGTGAACTGTAATTTGACAGTGCCCTACTTATTGCATTGAATTTCTCATTTTTCCGCAAAATGCGGCCCAAACTTCTACCTCGTTTATCTCGGAATTTTGGAAAATGGAGATACGCCAAGATAATTCTCAGGCGACGAAATGGCGATAGTTCGAGAGTCACGAGATGTAGAATGGTACGTCAAAGTTTAGATCAGGCGGAGAGAAAAGGGAAGCCCGTAGCTAAGAAGGCACACGAAGAGGGAAGACTGCTGCGGATTAGAGAACGAACCCTGTTCTGAAGGACGGCCATCCTGCAGGACGTTGCCCATCCGGCGACCGCGGAAGAAGCAGAGTCAGACCCAGAGACAGAACTGTATAGTGTTGCCTTTCTTAAGCGGCCAATCCTGAATCTCCCCTGAGAGGAACGTTCGCTATGGGCAGAGATAGAGAACGGCCATTTTACGTTGAAAGTAGAAAAGGCAGTGACTCTGGTGGGGCTCCAGACGGGCAGTGGGCTGGAGTCGCCACCACTATGGAAACCCGCCCGGCGCAACGAGAGTGCAGGCGTCCGGACGGGCGCGGGTGCAGAACGCCACACTATCACTTTGCGTTACAACGTACCGGGGTACATTTAAGAGAAAACCATGTTGAAATTAATTCAGTAGAGGTTTATCATGTTCATGTCCTAGATATTCACATTGATTCTCTGTACATAACAATCTTCGATTTTTCTACTTCGCTTTATCTGTGTGCGATTAAACGGTCAAAGATCATTCGACGTCTGTTTTGCTATCAGTAAGGCTTCATGATAGACTATCTTGATACGAGAGTAGCCTACCTATGGATAGGTCGATGAAGTTTAGGAATTTTTCTTAACTGACTACAACAAATCCGAATCATACTAAGAAGTTACCCACTTAGAACCTGGTAAGTACGCACCTTTACCTTCTGATTAACCTACGTGTTCCTAATTTAACATCTTCTACCATTTGAGTTATCTGTGGGAGTAAAATTTGAAGGTTAGTACATCAAGCTTCAATTTACCTAAACTCTCTTAAAAGTGTGGCTAGGGCGCGATGACATAAATTGTCTAGTGTCATAGTGCAAGCACAGTATAAATAATTACAGGCCTACAGTAGGCCTACGTCGAACTCCCATCGCTGCCTGTTGACTAGTTTTTCTGGTGACGCCATTTGAAAGTGAGATTTTTAATTATAGATTTAAGCTGATATAAACGTTAAAAATAATATTTATAATTCTAATGAAGTCCTCAATATTGTTGTAATGTTTAAAAAATATTTTATGTGATGGATTCCGGTGTATCGGCGTGTAGTCCTCAATGTTGTTGCAAAGTTTAAAAATATTTGATGTGGTGGATTCCGGTGTATCGGCGTGTAGGTTACTCACTTTTAAAATGGCGGTCGGTCACACATTCTGACTGCTGCATCGGCTGGGAGTCGACGTACTGTGTAATTTTTTATACTGTGGTTTCAACGTACGTTATTTTTTCTATGACGTACGTACGGTATGCGTACGTTATTATGCCGTACGTTGGCGTAGCCTACGTTGACACCAGTTCATGACGAAAATAAACTACATAACATCATGCGCAACAAAAGTCAATAATATTTGGTGATTGACGGTCGTAACCAATTTTGACCATTACATCAGTCAGCTGTGGCTTTTCAATGATCTATAGTTCTATACTTTTAAACTTTTAAATTCCAAGTCGCTAATATTCTGTCGAATGTATAATATGCAGAAAATTAAGTCTTTACTGACACTTTATAGTGGTCATTTAATTGGCAATACTAAATTTCAGTATCGTTCGCAAATAATTAGGCCTAGGCCTGCGCACGGGGAGACTAATACTGTAGAGCTAAACTGATCATTTCTGACGTACGCGTACGTTATTCTTTTAGATAACGTAGGCCTCTACGTACGTTACGCATACGTTATTCCGGTGGGTAACGTACGGTCGCACTTTGGTGCAACCTTTTTACCCCGCAAACCGCCATGTAATCGCGATCGTAATCTCGAAATATATACAGAAGAAAGAAGCGAAGTCGCTGGAAGAAGTTTATTCACAGGTGCTAAGTCAAATCATAATCGATTGGCGGGGGATGGGTGAAATCGGCTCTAGGTCCCGTAGGCAGACAGTCAGACGGCTAAGGTGGGTGATGTTTAAAGTTGAAACGGTGAAGGAGCTAAGGGGAAGAGGAGGAATCGGGAGCAGATTTGAGAAAGAGCAGCGTTTTCAGTTTTGAGTGAAAGACCTGCGGAGAGGTAGCAAGATGTGAGGTTTTGGAGAGCTCGTATGATGGATCAGATATTTGTCGTAGTACTGGCGGGAGTTTCTTCCAGAGAGATGGAACAGCTACGACTATGAAGACTAGTCATTCGAAAATTGTGAAGTGACAGAAGGGCGGAGAAGTGATAGGGCGGAAGAGGACCGGGTTGAGCAAAATGGTTGGAACGTGAACAGCTGACGGAGATAGGAGGGCTGGGAGGATTGAAGTGTATAATTGTAGGTGCCAGGTAAGTGATATGATTTTGTATTCTCTTCGTTCGGATATTTTAAGCCAATGGAGAAATTTGATGACATGAGTGATGTGGTGGTGTTTGGGAATTCTAGCCACATCACGGGCGGGGTATTCTGAATAGCCTGGAGGCGGGTTATTTGGGTGATGTCTGTGTTCAGAAAGAGCGAGTTCCAGTAGTCTAAGTTTGCGTGAACTGTAGGTGAAGCGATTATAGATGCCGTTTTGAAGTCGAGCATAGGACGGAATCTGCGAAGGGCACGGATATGCATGAAGGAGGAGCTGGAAAGGTGGGTGATGTTTTCGGAGGTATTGGCCAAAGATCACACCAAGATTGTGGACAGGAGAATTGGCAGTGAATATTTGGGTGAATACCGAGTCAATGTGATGATTGACGATGTAGCTGAGCTTAACAAGTTTAAAAAGTCACAGTGATGCTCAGCCCATGCTTTTTATTGCAACACAATTTAATTTGGCGTATAATCGATTTACATTTTAAAATTCACTTTATTTATGACCTTAGAAGCTCACCTCGAAAGTCAATCCATTATTGCTCACGGATAACAAAAATGAATGGTTTTCAGCTACCTATAAATTAGCCACTGCAGCCCTGTGGAACTGAAAAGTTAACCGGAGTTTTATATAAAATTTAGGGCATGTCGTATAGGACCTAAGTAAATCTCATACCATGTCGGCGTTGAAAAAATATGTTAGAGATTTACAACGGAGAAGCGCATTACACGTGAATAATTAAATAGCAGATATATCATTAAACGTTTTAGGTGTCAGAAAAAAATGAGTCTCATGTAATAATGTGTTAAAATGGATTAAAAAATAAAATACGAGACTGATTACGGCTGTTTTTTAATTAGCTGTGTAAAATATCGTTTCCAGTTATCATGATTTTATATGCAGTCTCTCTTCAAAAATTATAATGATAACAAGTCTAACAAGTCAAATGAACTAATTTCAAATGCTACACGTGTGTATTAACTATTTTAACGTATTAACAATTTCTCAGCAGTGCTACATTGAGGCGACCTGCCGGCGGACCTGATACCGCAAACTCACTGATGTCAGTGTTCCAAAGAAAGAAATTAATGTCCGTCAAAAGATTCCGGATTTTACAACAGGTCCCCACACCGGGCCACATGTTTGAATAGGTTACATGTCAATTGAGCTTCTCTTGAGCTCAAGATTAAATCGCTTAAATAAGCCACAATAGATATGCAAATTGGCATCAGACTCGTCTCGATGCACTCTCTATTAACACTTTATCGACGACATTGTAATAAAATCGACTGGGAAACCAATACATCTCGACGCTAAAGTGTTAATCTATGCAGCTAACACGGGCATTAAGCGTTGAGATCACATGGTGATCGTGACGACGACAATGACTACAGCAACGATGATGATGATATGATGATGGCTAGTTGATGATAAATGCAAAGATGATGATGAAACTCAAACATCTAATTTACATTTAAGGTGATGGAATACGAGGAAAAATTGATGGATGGGTGTGTATCTGAATTCATTGTTGGGACATGCCAGTTGGTTCCAAAGTCGTATGATGCTATTTCTGAACCTCTCCACTTCGAAGACACCTATGCCATAAACTGTGGCAGCTCTATGGAATTCTACATACGACCGTTAAATTTATGCATCAACGACATTGATTTATTAATCATAGCACGTAATCGTTTGGCTTTCGCAGAAGATTTTCCAGTGTTGCCAAATGATATGAGCCGCTTACACCATAGAATCGAATGCTTCAGGATGGAGCCATACCTCAGGTTTCCAGGTTTTGTTCGACTTCGACTTTCGGGGGAAATGAATTACAGACGGATATATAAAACATTTGAATTTAGCCATACAAACGATCCAGGTATTATATACTTTATCGCCGATATGGCTGCTGATGTAGCTGCTCGTCACCTGAATACTAAACATTTTGTTGCGCAACCATATACTGTAAGTGGTCCAGCATTTACGATTGAAAATAGTGCAGCACGTACGTCGATCGACAACGTCTGGAGCTTGTGGTGCCCTCAGTGGCCTAAAGAAGCCCAAAGTTGGTCTAAGCGACCTAGAAATCACGGATGGCCGATGATTGCTACAATCTCTGAAGTTGTACAACAAGGTTGTCATTTGGTAAACGTTCAGCATCGTGCCTGCAGGAACGATAAACTACAGTGGAGATTCTCATTTTCAGTGGCAGAAGTTATTTTACTTCAGAGTTGGAGTCAAGTTCAGCAGATTGTATATCATTTGCTCAGATTCTTCTCAAAGAGAGAATTAATGCAAAAGGGTTGTTCAAAGGAAGATGAGGTTCTCTGTACATATCACTTCAAGACGCTGATGTTATGGACTTGTGAAGAGATGTCACCAGAATGGTGGAATTCCTCTTCTGTTATTACAATCTGTTGCGAGTTGCTTAAGAAACTTTCAGAGTGGCTAAAGAGGAGATACTGTCCAAACTATTTTATTCCTGAGGCAAACTTATTTCATAAGCCATTTAGCACGACACTGCCTGACAAGATTGAAAGGCTATTGCATAAATTCTGCAGACCTGGAGTTCTCTGTCAATGGTTCCTAAAAAATTACATACTTCCAATCATCCTAACATATTTCGGAGTTGAACATCGTATGGAATTATCAAAATGCCTGCTTTCTCTCATCGAATATCGGAAAACATTGCAGTCAGAATCCTTCGAGTATATGTTTTCCATCGGATTTGCCAAATGCAATATCTACACTCGTATATCAATTAATTCTGAAGCATTACAACAGAGATCCATCTTTAGTGAAATGCGTAAGTTCAGGGATCTTATATTGCTAGGAGACAGAAGAATGTCGATGGTTCCGGTTGACATTTTGTGTTTCACATACTTTGATAAAGCGGTGTATTGTTTGAATACTGCATATAGTTTAGGTTACGGAGAAATATCATGGGATGGCGAACTATTTGAATATGTCCAAGGAATTGTCTGGAAACCTAAAATCGTACGGTGTCAATATCACATATTTCCTGAACTCTTAACAGTGCAAAGAAGTCAGTGTCAATTTTTGCGAGCACAGGATTTGATGGAAAATTTAACTGGGTCAAATAGTCCTTCAGAATTTCAACTATTGTCTGTCTTGTCGATGGAGTTTCTCAGAAAGGCTCTGCAGTGTGATGATTCTGAAACCAACGACATTGCTGCAGCAGCTTTGGTCTATCTGGCTGCTCTCCATTTTGCATTTTCAGAATACCAAGAAGTAATGGACATCTGCTCAGCAGTCTTGATAGGTCAAACGAACAAAATAGAAACTGAAACATTGAATGCAAGGTGTTTGCTATTCATTGATGATGTTGTTAGAATTGTTGGACTTTCTCTGCTTTGCAAGAAGCTTAATGAAAATACGCATTTTAGTAAGAGGCAGATTTATCTCGATTTTCGTCTAACGGCAAAGGTAGTTGCTAAATATTTGACAGTAACATCTGCTGAAAGAATATCTAAACAAATTCAATTGAATACTGATTTGCCTACTTCGGCATTTTCCTTCGATCAATTTTTGTCGGCTTTCGCCAAACAAAAGACAGACATTTTGATGAAGTCGTGCACTTGTTTGAAAACTGGCAAGCAGTGTGTATATCGCAGAACGGATTCAGTGACAACAGGTGCGCCTTTAAGTGTGGATTCTTTGATTGTTAATGAGAATCTAGTTGATTCTCTAACGGAATATGCTTTAGAGAATTTGACAGCATTCCACAGTGTGATCCTCAAAGACTTTGGAATCCAGTGCAACATAGCTCACTGCTATCGTGCTTTGTACCTTTATAAGTCTCGCCAATATGGTGAGGTGTTGCATTTGTGTGAAGAAATTCTGATGCAGCCTGACCTGCAGAGTGATTTGAAGAAGTTTGCATTTGCGAATGTTTTGGTGATGCCACCTCTTGACTCGTTTTTCGACAGCGATGTACAGTCGTTGGTAGGATTGCACACGCTCCTTCATTTTTTATCACCTCTGAATGATGATTTTCTGCGGAAATTTACGTTAGCTGCACACTTTCTCGACGTATATGCGCCCAGGAGATCTCTTGCGAAGCATTACACCATTAGAAGTTATCATTTTCTCGGAAGACATTTCATTGCAAGATATTTGAAACTCAGATGTTGTATGGACTGTAGTCGTCCGCATAAAAAAGCATTTTCTGATTTTTGTGCTATGAAGTGTAGCCTTCCGTTTGAACAAATTATTCGCCGGTTTCTTCGACAAAAGCATCGTAGCATTGAATAATAACGACAGAGTTTTATCGTGTAAATGACAAGGTGCTGTTTTCCAATTGATTTGTTTTTTCTAATACGTATATTTGAAGGCTGTAAATAATTTCTGAAGTATCTGTGAGCGATGGGTGGTATTAAACTGTCTAACTTTGTTAAAATGAAATTCGTTAAAATGTACGCACTGGAAAATGGCCAACGCAGGGAAGAGGCATTAATAGTTGTAATTAGCCGATAGGAGCATACTCCTGCACAAAAATGAAATGCATCGATCAAGTCAAACAGAATTCTGAAATCTGTAAATGCCAAATTTGACAGAAAAGTTCGCTGGTCTGAAATGTTAATTTGCAGCACGTTGTCGACATAATTTCCAACACAAGCTTCCGGTTTCGAGAGAGAGAGGTCGCATTTTGCAGATAAGTGGACATTTTTGTCTAATTTGCCTAAATTTTTGATTTTGTGACAGAAATTGTTTTGGTAGATCGTGCATAATTCTTTGTGCAAGGAGCGTTAGTGACTTGAAGCTAGATTGAAGTCTATTGAAGTAGATTGAAGTAGATTTAGAACAGAAAGGCGTTAGCGTGTTGCGCTAGATCAAGGGAACGATAACAGAGGGCAGTCGAGTAGAAGCATATATTAAATAGCTTTAGCATAACAGAGTGAGTAAGCGAGTATTTCGACCTGAAGATACAAAAAGAAAATGTCTCTGAAGAAAAGCGACATCGTTGTGTGCGCAGGTTGTGGCATGTACGGAGCGAAAAATAGTTTTGGGGATGAGACCGGCGCCACGTGCATGCAGTGCACGCGAGTGTTTTGCTTAGAGATAAGTTTGGAGGAAGTGAAAGAAAGTCTAGAGGAAGAAAAGAAAAGGTCGGAGGCAGATAGGAAATGCTTGGAGGTTTTGCTGCAGCGCCTCACCGCTTTGGAGCAGACTAGGAAACCTGAAGAGGATTCAATGGGAAAAGGTAGCGATGAAAAAGAGAGTGTCGATATGGTGCAGGACCCAAAAGTTAGACCGGCAGAGAAACCAAAGAACAGGCCATCTGAGCAGCTGAAGCAGCAAAAATCAGCCAAGAGCGCACCCAGGCAAAGGTAACAGAAGGTGGTTTTGGTGGGAGATTCCCTAGTAAGGCATGTTGGAAAGAATTTGCAGATGCAGCGTGCAGGGTTCAGATCCATCTGCAAGCCAGGGGCTCGAATAGAGCAAATGCTCCCAGAAATCAAGCAGAAGGCAGAGCTGGAGGATACGGTTATAGTGCAAGTTTGTCGCGTGAGGAGATCGACAACAACGACGAGATGGCATCATCATTATGATGTAAGCGTCGTTGCCGGTCGAGATAGGATGATGACGGACGAAAAGCCAGTCTCCACTTGGGCAACAATGAAGGCAGCGAGGCCCAGGTGTAATCGGACACCACACAGCCAAGGTGTAATAGGACACCTCGCGGCTATGGTGTAACCAGACACCGCCCGCGCTGCAGGCGAGCGACGACCCGCGTATCGAGGAGCAATCTGACACTAATTGACGATAGCTTGACGTGGGGAGGGGGGCTGACTGATGCACGCTGGAGTTCCTACTTAACAGAAGGGAACGGAGAACACGGGACTTGTACTACTGACGCGGGCGACGCGTGAACATCGGTCGAGCGATCAACATCGAGAGGACGACCAGCGCCAGGCGGCAGAGTATAGTCCGTCAGATTCAGAGACTGACGCGAAAGAACGATCTGGAGTTAGGCTGTACGAAGCAACATTTGAGATAGTCCGATTTAATATCTAAACGCTTTAATACTACGTGGAAGTTCCCGTAGAGTTAGTGTATATATTTGTTTCCTTAATTAAATTCATTTATTAATTAAACAAAGTTCGTCGTGAATCTTCTATAGAAAAGTTAGGCACGTTAAATAAAAGTGCAAGTAAAAGAACAAGCAATCGAGGGTCGACATCAACACACGGCAGACACACGCCAGGGAAACCTTCGATTGCGACATTGGCGCAGTCGACAGGATTTTCAACTGAAGACGTCACGACGAAAAGCGGAACCGGAAACGGAAAGAGGAATCTCAACAGATCGGGACCAGCGGCGAATACAACCCTTCGCAACTGGAGAAGTCGAGTGCCGGACTCCTGAGGACGAAGAACTCGAGGGAACCGACAGCAACAGGCAAGGACGAGGAACAAGAGCGCCAACGGACGACCGACCATCGCTAGCAACGACGGACGGGAGTGGCAACGGAGGACAGCGGATCAGCCAAGATACCAAAAGACGGAGCTCGCTCGACGTATCAGAGGGTAAGTCCTTACTGGTAGTCGTGGTAAATCTGTGAGGTTGCGGTTGAGGTCTGGATGAGGATTGGTGTGCGAATAGCCGAGGCTTTTGCGTAGCTCCTTTTGCTCAGTTCTGTTCTTGTTATATTTGTGGTAGAATTTTAGGACGTTGTTTTCTTTGATTTCTGACCAACGGTGACTCTCCTCTAACTTACTTATATTTTTCTATTAGTGAGCGGACTGTTGGAAGATGGATAAGTTGTCGGTAGAGAAAAGAGTAAGGGTGCAGAACACGCCCCATCACAGACTAGTCGCATATCTGAGAAAGATGGGACTAGGAGAGAAAGAATTGGATTCCATGAATATGAACCAGCTCCGAGAGGCTAGCGCCGAAATAATTGTTTCTGGACGGGAGGCCCCGCCAGAAGTAAGTGAGGAAGTAAACATAGGTAGCCTAGAGACCAGTATTCGCTCGACAAGGCTGAGGCAGCTAGTCGGGCTCGAACAATTAAAATACGAGAGAAGGGAAGCTGAGAGTGTGGAGAGGAGAAAAGAAGAGGAGGAGGAAAGGCAGAGAAGGATCGAAGAAGAGAGAGAGAGAGGAGACTAGAAGAGGAAGAAGAAAGGCAGAGAAGTGAAGAGAAAGAGGAAGCGGAGGAACTGAGGAAAGAAGAAGGAGAGGAAGCGGAGCGGAGACTCAGGCTGCTTGAGGAAAGAGCGGAGAGGAGAAAGGAAGAGAAGGAGGAAAGGCAGAGAAGGATCGAAGAAGAGAGAGAGAGGAGACGACAAGAGAAAGAAGAGAGACTGAGGCTCCTTGGGGAGACGCAGGCTGAGAGACTCAGGATAATTGGGGAGGAGAGCAGGCTGCTTAGGGAGATGCAGGATGAGAGACTATGGCTTCTTGAGGAGAAACGGAGGAGAGAAGAAAAAGAGGAAACAGAGAGACTCAGAATGCTAGAGGAAAAGCAGGCTGAGAAGCTCAGGCTTCAGGAGGAGAAGCAGAGGAGAGAAGGGAAAGAGGAAGCAGAAAAATTAAGACTTCAGGAGGAGAAGCGGAGGAGAGACAGACAAAGCGAGACGCGACAAGACGGACCGCCATTGATACAAGAGATAGAACAGCATGCATTGCCGACAAACCCGGATTGCATTGACGTGGAGGAGACTTATGTAAGAGAGTACATGAAAGTGTATATTACAGGGCTCCCTGTGGCATCGTCTCTAATAGATAGCGGGGCCGAATACAATTGTGCGCGAGCAGAACTAATCAGGCCGCTCAACCTACCTGTGGTCAAGCAGATAGAGGTGAAGGGGCTGAACGGTCAATCAATGATTGTGGACGTGGTGCGGCTGAGACTAAAGGGGTCTCAGGCCGGCGAGGACAGGGAGGGGGAGGTAAATTACGCCCCTGATGTTCGGATATGGGCGGCACTCATTAAAGACCTTAATGAACCGTTAATTATCACGCCCACTACAGCCGACTTGCTGCGCGAGACAGCGTTGTACTCGTGTCACGCGGCCAGCGCTCCTGAAATAGATCAAATTTCAGAAGCGCAGGCGGTCGCAAGGACTGAGACGAGTGAGGAAGAGGAGAGAGGGGAGGAGGTAGAGGGACTTAGGACGCTGATAGGCGAGGATTACTTCACGGTCGCTCAAGCAGACAGTGGGAGTGTAGGAGAAATCGGTCCCGAAGAAACGGATAATGAAGAGCTATTCTTCAATCCTGAGATACCACCCCCACCCAAGGAAGACACAATAGTAGGCAGAAACAAGATGGCGGCTGAACAAGCACAATGTTCGACACTAGCACCATTCTTGGCCCACGGGAAAATTGGGGCGAAGAGCTTCTTCACTGAAGACAATTCGCCCTTTCATAAAGACAAAATAGCTGGGCATTCTGTAAAACAACTGTGCTTGCCTAAAAAGAGAATAGACAAAGTCATCATCCAATCACCGGAAGCGCGAGGAGCAAAGAAGGAGGGCCAATGGCAAGGCCCGGCCATCATCGCTCAGGTGAAATCGCCCTACACATACATCGTGGAAATAGGGGGCAAAAGCCGCTTACTACACGCAAATCGGATTCGCAAATATAACGAAAGAATACAGCAAGCATTGATTAACAATTGCTCCATTCTGTTCGAGAAGGACGAAGACTTCGGTCACGGGGAAGCGGTGGGTAGCTTCGTCACGAGGCAGACAAGGCCCAGTGCACAAGTAGACCCTATTGCCGTTGCACACTTAACGGTACCCGAGCGGAAACAGCTGTTTAGTCTGTTAGACAGGTTTCCAGATGTGTTCTCGGACAAACCAGGTTTCTGTCCCGTCCTAGAACACACAATCACTGTTAGCGCGGAGTTCAGGCCGAAGAGTTTGCGAGCCCATAAGGTGCCGGAACTGCTCAAACCGGAGATGGAGAAGCAGACCCGCGAACTTTTGGCCCTAGGTATTATCACTCCCTCACATAGTGACATGACAGTACACTCGAGGACGTGGCCGGATCACATGAAACACCTAGAGAAATACTTAATGACTATTCAACCGTCGGGTCTGACCCTTAACATTAAGAAGAGTTCGTTTGCTAGGCGACAAACAACGTTTGTAGGTCACCTGATCGGATCAGGGAGCATTGAACCGGATCCTATGAAAATCGCAGGGCTAGGGAAAATCCCTCAACCCGAGTCCAAAAAGGACATACGGAGATTAATTGGCTTCTTCAGTTATTTTAGGAACTTCATCCCTAACCTGGCTGAGACAGCCAGAATTCTCACTGACTTGACCCAGAAATCGGTGCCTGCTAAGATACCCTGGCGAGTTGAACATCAAAATGCGCTAGATAAACTTACGCACGATTTGAATAACGCTGTATGTTTGCAGACAATTGACTACGGCAGAGAGTTTGGTTTATCGACTGACGCTTCAGACAAAGCAGTCGGTTGCTGCTTATTCCAAATTCAAGACGATGGAACAGAACGGCCAATATGTTTCGCCAGTTCTAAATTAGATGCTACGCAAGCGCGTTGGTCCACTGTGGAACGCGAAGCGTATGCTGTAATCTTTGCGTTGAAGAAGTTTAGGAATTGGATTTTTATGTCAAGGACCACCCTCTATTCTGATCACAATCCCTTGACTTTCCTAACTGCTTCTACGCCCACAAGTGCTAAACTTGCGAGGTGGGCTCTGGCACTCCAGGACTTTGATATCGCTTTTAAATATCGTCCTGGGGCGCTGAATATTCCCGCTGATCTTTTGTCCAGACTATGATTGAGGAAGAAGGCGGACTACCATGTAAGGCACCGCGACAACTGTAAATATAATTTCTAACTGTGCTGATATTTTGTATTTTCATGGGAACGACGAGGACATGGTCTGGAGGAAATCGATGGAGGGAACGACATCATTCTCAGCCGGGAGGCGAACCAATGACTGGCTTTGTCCTCCCCCGGGAAGGGAGGTGTCGCGTGAGGAGATCGACAACAACGACGAGATGGCATCATCATTATGATGTAAGCGTCGTTGCCGGTCGAGATAGGATGATGACGGACGAAAAGCCAGTCTCCACTTGGGCAACAATGAAGGCAGCGAGGCCCAGGTGTAATCGGACACCACACAGCCAAGGTGTA
The DNA here is from genome assembly GCA_963556255.1 of Allolobophora icterica. Taxonomy (NCBI): domain Eukaryota; kingdom Metazoa; phylum Annelida; class Clitellata; order Crassiclitellata; family Lumbricidae; genus Allolobophora; species Allolobophora icterica. The sequence goes on from OY744604.1 coordinate 95,374,259, forward strand.
ATAGGACACCTCGCGGCTATGGTGTAACCAGACACCGCCCGCGCTGCAGGCGAGCGACGACCCGCGTATCGAGGAGCAATCTGACACTAATTGACGATAGCTTGACGTGGGGAGGGGGGCTGACTGATGCACGCTGGAGTTCCTACTTAACAGAAGGGAACGGAGAACACGGGACTTGTACTACTGACGCGGGCGACGCGTGAACATCGGTCGAGCGATCAACATCGAGAGGACGACCAGCGCCAGGCGGCAGAGTATAGTCCGTCAGATTCAGAGACTGACGCGAAAGAACGATCTGGAGTTAGGCTGTACGAAGCAACATTTGAGATAGTCCGATTTAATAACTAAACGCTTTAATACTACGTGGAAGTTCCCGTAGAGTTAGTGTATATATTTGTTTCCTTAATTAAATTCATTTATTAATTAAACAAAGTTCGTCGTGAATCTTCTATAGAAAAGTTAGGCACGTTAAATAAAAGTGCAAGTAAAAGAACAAGCAATCGAGGGTCGACATCAACACACGGCAGACACACGCCAGGGAAACCTTCGATTGCGACATTGGCGCAGTCGACAGGATTTTCAACTGAAGACGTCACGACGAAAAGCGGAACCGGAAACGGAAAGAGGAATCTCAACAGATCGGGACCAGCGGCGAATACAACCCTTCGCAACTGGAGAAGTCGAGTGCCGGACTCCTGAGGACGAAGAACTCGAGGGAACCGACAGCAACAGGCAAGGACGAGGAACAAGAGCGCCAACGGACGACCGACCATCGCTAGCAACGACGGACGGGAGTGGCAACGGAGGACAGCGGATCAGCCAAGATACCAAAAGACGGAGCTCGCTCGACGTATCAGAGGGTAAGTCCTTACTGGTAGTCGTGGTAAATCTGTGAGGTTGCGGTTGAGGTCTGGATGAGGATTGGTGTGCGAATAGCCGAGGCTTTTGCGTAGCTCCTTTTGCTCAGTTCTGTTCTTGTTATATTTGTGGTAGAATTTTAGGACGTTGTTTTCTTTGATTTCTGACCAACGGTGACTCTCCTCTAACTTACTTATATTTTTCTATTAGTGAGCGGACTGTTGGAAGATGGATAAGTTGTCGGTAGAGAAAAGAGTAAGGGTGCAGAACACGCCCCATCACAGACTAGTCGCATATCTGAGAAAGATGGGACTAGGAGAGAAAGAATTGGATTCCATGAATATGAACCAGCTCCGAGAGGCTAGCGCCGAAATAATTGTTTCTGGACGGGAGGCCCCGCCAGAAGTAAGTGAGGAAGTAAACATAGGTAGCCTAGAGACCAGTATTCGCTCGACAAGGCTGAGGCAGCTAGTCGGGCTCGAACAATTAAAATACGAGAGAAGGGAAGCTGAGAGTGTGGAGAGGAGAAAAGAAGAGGAGGAGGAAAGGCAGAGAAGGATCGAAGAAGAGAGAGAGAGGAGACTAGAAGAGGAAGAAGAAAGGCAGAGAAGTGAAGAGAAAGAGGAAGCGGAGGAACTGAGGAAAGAAGAAGGAGAGGAAGCGGAGCGGAGACTCAGGCTGCTTGAGGAAAGAGCGGAGAGGAGAAAGGAAGAGAAGGAGGAAAGGCAGAGAAGGATCGAAGAAGAGAGAGAGAGGAGACGACAAGAGAAAGAAGAGAGACTGAGGCTCCTTGGGGAGACGCAGGCTGAGAGACTCAGGATAATTGGGGAGGAGAGCAGGCTGCTTAGGGAGATGCAGGATGAGAGACTATGGCTTCTTGAGGAGAAACGGAGGAGAGAAGAAAAAGAGGAAACAGAGAGACTCAGAATGCTAGAGGAAAAGCAGGCTGAGAAGCTCAGGCTTCAGGAGGAGAAGCAGAGGAGAGAAGGGAAAGAGGAAGCAGAAAAATTAAGACTTCAGGAGGAGAAGCGGAGGAGAGACAGACAAAGCGAGACGCGACAAGACGGACCGCCATTGATACAAGAGATAGAACAGCATGCATTGCCGACAAACCCGGATTGCATTGACGTGGAGGAGACTTATGTAAGAGAGTACATGAAAGTGTATATTACAGGGCTCCCTGTGGCATCGTCTCTAATAGATAGCGGGGCCGAATACAATTGTGCGCGAGCAGAACTAATCAGGCCGCTCAACCTACCTGTGGTCAAGCAGATAGAGGTGAAGGGGCTGAACGGTCAATCAATGATTGTGGACGTGGTGCGGCTGAGACTAAAGGGGTCTCAGGCCGGCGAGGACAGGGAGGGGGAGGTAAATTACGCCCCTGATGTTCGGATATGGGCGGCACTCATTAAAGACCTTAATGAACCGTTAATTATCACGCCCACTACAGCCGACTTGCTGCGCGAGACAGCGTTGTACTCGTGTCACGCGGCCAGCGCTCCTGAAATAGATCAAATTTCAGAAGCGCAGGCGGTCGCAAGGACTGAGACGAGTGAGGAAGAGGAGAGAGGGGAGGAGGTAGAGGGACTTAGGACGCTGATAGGCGAGGATTACTTCACGGTCGCTCAAGCAGACAGTGGGAGTGTAGGAGAAATCGGTCCCGAAGAAACGGATAATGAAGAGCTATTCTTCAATCCTGAGATACCACCCCCACCCAAGGAAGACACAATAGTAGGCAGAAACAAGATGGCGGCTGAACAAGCACAATGTTCGACACTAGCACCATTCTTGGCCCACGGGAAAATTGGGGCGAAGAGCTTCTTCACTGAAGACAATTCGCCCTTTCATAAAGACAAAATAGCTGGGCATTCTGTAAAACAACTGTGCTTGCCTAAAAAGAGAATAGACAAAGTCATCATCCAATCACCGGAAGCGCGAGGAGCAAAGAAGGAGGGCCAATGGCAAGGCCCGGCCATCATCGCTCAGGTGAAATCGCCCTACACATACATCGTGGAAATAGGGGGCAAAAGCCGCTTACTACACGCAAATCGGATTCGCAAATATAACGAAAGAATACAGCAAGCATTGATTAACAATTGCTCCATTCTGTTCGAGAAGGACGAAGACTTCGGTCACGGGGAAGCGGTGGGTAGCTTCGTCACGAGGCAGACAAGGCCCAGTGCACAAGTAGACCCTATTGCCGTTGCACACTTAACGGTACCCGAGCGGAAACAGCTGTTTAGTCTGTTAGACAGGTTTCCAGATGTGTTCTCGGACAAACCAGGTTTCTGTCCCGTCCTAGAACACACAATCACTGTTAGCGCGGAGTTCAGGCCGAAGAGTTTGCGAGCCCATAAGGTGCCGGAACTGCTCAAACCGGAGATGGAGAAGCAGACCCGCGAACTTTTGGCCCTAGGTATTATCACTCCCTCACATAGTGACATGACAGTACACTCGAGGACGTGGCCGGATCACATGAAACACCTAGAGAAATACTTAATGACTATTCAACCGTCGGGTCTGACCCTTAACATTAAGAAGAGTTCGTTTGCTAGGCGACAAACAACGTTTGTAGGTCACCTGATCGGATCAGGGAGCATTGAACCGGATCCTATGAAAATCGCAGGGCTAGGGAAAATCCCTCAACCCGAGTCCAAAAAGGACATACGGAGATTAATTGGCTTCTTCAGTTATTTTAGGAACTTCATCCCTAACCTGGCTGAGACAGCCAGAATTCTCACTGACTTGACCCAGAAATCGGTGCCTGCTAAGATACCCTGGCGAGTTGAACATCAAAATGCGCTAGATAAACTTACGCACGATTTGAATAACGCTGTATGTTTGCAGACAATTGACTACGGCAGAGAGTTTGGTTTATCGACTGACGCTTCAGACAAAGCAGTCGGTTGCTGCTTATTCCAAATTCAAGACGATGGAACAGAACGGCCAATATGTTTCGCCAGTTCTAAATTAGATGCTACGCAAGCGCGTTGGTCCACTGTGGAACGCGAAGCGTATGCTGTAATCTTTGCGTTGAAGAAGTTTAGGAATTGGATTTTTATGTCAAGGACCACCCTCTATTCTGATCACAATCCCTTGACTTTCCTAACTGCTTCTACGCCCACAAGTGCTAAACTTGCGAGGTGGGCTCTGGCACTCCAGGACTTTGATATCGCTTTTAAATATCGTCCTGGGGCGCTGAATATTCCCGCTGATCTTTTGTCCAGACTATGATTGAGGAAGAAGGCGGACTACCATGTAAGGCACCGCGACAACTGTAAATATAATTTCTAACTGTGCTGATATTTTGTATTTTCATGGGAACGACGAGGACATGGTCTGGAGGAAATCGATGGAGGGAACGACATCATTCTCAGCCGGGAGGCGAACCAATGACTGGCTTTGTCCTCCCCCGGGAAGGGAGGTGTCGCGTGAGGAGATCGACAACAACGACGAGATGGCATCATCATTATGATGTAAGCGTCGTTGCCGGTCGAGATAGGATGATGACGGACGAAAAGCCAGTCTCCACTTGGGCAACAATGAAGGCAGCGAGGCCCAGGTGTAATCGGACACCACACAGCCAAGGTGTAATAGGACACCTCGCGGCTATGGTGTAACCAGACACCGCCCGCGCTGCAGGCGAGCGACGACCCGCGTATCGAGGAGCAATCTGACACTAATTGACGATAGCTTGACGTGGGGAGGGGGGCTGACTGATGCACGCTGGAGTTCCTACTTAACAGAAGGGAACGGAGAACACGGGACTTGTACTACTGACGCGGGCGACGCGTGAACATCGGTCGAGCGATCAACATCGAGAGGACGACCAGCGCCAGGCGGCAGAGTATAGTCCGTCAGATTCAGAGACTGACGCGAAAGAACGATCTGGAGTTAGGCTGTACGAAGCAACATTTGAGATAGTCCGATTTAATAACTAAACGCTTTAATACTACGTGGAAGTTCCCGTAGAGTTAGTGTATATATTTGTTTCCTTAATTAAATTCATTTATTAATTAAACAAAGTTCGTCGTGAATCTTCTATAGAAAAGTTAGGCACGTTAAATAAAAGTGCAAGTAAAAGAACAAGCAATCGAGGGTCGACATCAACACACGGCAGACACACGCCAGGGAAACCTTCGATTGCGACAAAGTTGGCACAAATAACCTCCGAATGGAAGAAAAAGAAGAAATTTTGAGCAGCTATGAAGCAATGATGAAAGGGTTGAAGGAGGACCGACAAGGGGAAGTTGTTGTCATGGGTATTTTGCCTAGGCAGGATATCAGTGATGCCCTAGAAGAGAAGAGAGTAGAAATCAATACAAGGCTGAAGGAGATGTGCAAGCAGGAAGAGGTTAGATATTGGGAGGTTGACTTCAACCCATGGAAAGGTGGGTACTTATGGGGAGATGGTCTGCATCTGAATGCTCGAGGTGCAGACATGGTTGCGAGGCAAGTCTTTGGGATGATGAAGACTTTAAACTTGGTGGGAAGACAGTTAGTGCAGTAAATGGACTCGCTAACTGTCAAACAAATAAAGATAAAAAGTTACAAAAAACAGAAGCCAGTAGTAGTGAAGATAGGAGATGCAAGGAAATGGGAAGTAGTAGAATTTTAAAATGTATGTTTGCAAATGTGAGGAGTATAGTAAGTATTACAAAGAGAGCAGAATTGGAATTGTATGCAAATAAGGAATCACCAGACATAATTGGAATAGCAGAGTCATGGACAAAACCGGAGATCATGGACAGTGAATTAGCTTTAGATGGATACCAATTATTTAGAATGGATCGTGTTAACCAGAAACCAGTTGGGCATGGGGCTGGAGGGGTTTTGCTGTATGTTAAGAGCAGCATTAATGCAGTAGAGAGAGGTGATATGAAGAACGAGACCTTCAAAGAAAGTGTCTGGTGTGAAATTCAATTTAAAAAATCTAAGATGCTTGTGGGAGTTTGCTATAGGGTACCAGATGCCAATGAAGAAGATTACCAAGGATTATGCAAACTACTAGAAATGGCCAATAAGGAAACGTCCTTGATTATGGGGGACTTCAACTACCATATTGATTGGGAAAAAATGGAAGGGGAGAGAGAAAAAGATAAGATTTTCATGGATTTTGTTAATGCCAGCTTTATGCAGCATCATGTCATGGAGCCAACGAGGGGAGACAACATTTTGGACTTAGTGCTAACATCGGATGAAAATATGGTTGAGAATGTGAGTGTGGGGGAGCATTTTAGTACTAGTGATCATCAGGTTGTGAGATGGGAATTAATAATGGAGCAGACCCAAGAAGTAAAAGCCTATGTGACAAGACCCAACTTCTTTAAGGCAGACTATGAATTAGTTAGGAAGACGCTGAAGGAAAGGGATTTGGTAAGTGAAATAAAGGGCATGGGAGTGAATGATGCTTGGGAGAAGTTCAGAGAACGTATGAGGGAGATTATCGAAGAAAACATACCGAAGCACAAAAGAACCAATAAGAAGAGGCCTTGGGTAACACGTGAGGTTCAAAGAAAGAGAAGGGCAAAGCACAAAGCATGGAAGAATTTACAGAAGTTGAAGAAGGAAACAAAGAAGGGACTGGATTTGGATCAAGAGAGTGTTGCCAGACTTGAGAAGTTAAGAAACAAGTATGTGAATAAAAGAAACAGCTGCAATAATGCAAACAAGAAAGCAATACAAAACTTTGAACAGAAGTTATCGAGGAATGTAAAGGAGGATAGTAAGAGTTTCTACAACTATGTCAGAAGTAAGCAGAAGAGGAAAGACAGAATTGGGCCATTGAAAAAAGAAGAAGGAATGGGAGAAGTTATAGTGGATGATGTGGAAGCTGCTGAAGTACTCAATAAATATTTCAGCTCAGTGTTTACTTTAGAAGAATTAGGAAATGTACCTGAGCCCAAACAAATATTTGTAGATTGTGTCGAGAAGGGATTAACACAGGTACTGTTTACTAAGGAAAATGTGGTGGAGCAACTGAAAAGACTTAAAACCGACAAGAGTCCGGGCATAGATGAACTCCATCCAAAATTTTTACATGAAGTGAGGGAGGAAATTGGAGAGGCATTAGCCCAGATCTTCAATAAATCAATGCAGACTGGAGAGGTACCACGGGAATGGAAGGATGCACTCATAGTGCCACTGTTTAAAAAGGGAAATAGAAGTGAACCAGGTAACTACAGACCAGTCAGTTTAACCAGTGTGGTGTGCAAGGTCATGGAAAGAATTATCAAGGATAACATAGTGAAACATTTGAATGAGCATGATATTATAAAGGGCAGTCAACATGGATTTACCAAAGGCCGTTCGTGTTTGACAAATCTGTTGGAGTTCTTTGACGAGGTCTATGAGAGGATTGACGATGGAAAACCTGTAGATGTAATTTACTTAGATTTTGCCAAAGCATTTGACAAAGTACCTCATGTAAGGCTGGCCAAAACGTTACAAGCAGGTGGGATTAGAGGGCAGGTACTAAGATGGATTCAAAGCTGGTTATCAGGTAGAAGACAAAAGGTGGGCATAGGTGATAAACATTCTGGCTGGACGACAGTGCTAAGTGGAGTGCCACAAGGATCAGTGCTTGGGCCACTGCTTTTCGTACTTTTTATTAATGACATAGACGATGGGATTTTATCTAAAATTTCTAAGTTTGCGGATGATACAAAACTATGTAGAGCAGTGGATGATGAAGAAGAAGCAGAGATACTGCGGGAAGATCTAAGAAGAATGTTCAGATGGTCACAAGACTGGCAAATGCTCTTCAATTTGGAAAAGTGCTCAGTGATGCATATGGGGGAGGAGAAACAACGAGTTTTCATATGAAATGGGGGGCACGGTGTTGAAAGTGAGTGATGAAGAAAGGGACTTGGGAGTGATTATGCACAAGAGTGCAAAACCTTCAAGGCAATGTGCTGAAGCAGCAAAAAAGGCTAATTCAACTTTAGGTATGATAAAAAGGACAATAGTCACCAGAGACAAAGATATAATAATAAGGTTGTACAAATCACTGGTTAGGCCACAGTTGGAATACTTCATCCAGGTATGGAATCCATACCTGAACAGGACATGGAAAAACTGGAGAAAGTACAAAGAAGAGCTACGAAAATGATTTGGGGCTACAAGGATCTGAGCTATGAAGAAAGGTTGAAAAGGTGTGGACTAACAACATTGGAGAAAAGGAGGAGCAGAGGAAATCTGATTGAAGCTTATAAGATTATCACTGGAAAGGAAGCACTGCATTGGGAGAGGTTCTTTGAATTAGCACCGAACAAGGCAACTCGGGGACACAGGTATAAATTATTTAAGAGGCCGAAGGGAACATTAGGGCAGAAATTCTTTAGTGCAAGAGTTGTAGACCTGTGGAATGGTTTGGACGATAGTACTGTCTCAGTGGACACTATAACAGCTTTTAAGAAGAAGCTAGGAAAATTGGGCTATTAAGAGTTCGAGGTAAATTTGCAGTGGTTCTAACACAGACTACACGTCTTCTGAACCACTTAAAACCCTTGTTATGTTATGTTATGTTAATTGGAAACGATTAAAACTCGTAATGGCAATTGTAAGCTAGAAAATTTCTTAAGCTCTACTGTAAACCAGGCGGTCAAGATCTTGCATTCGTTAGAACAAGTTAAACGTCAAGCATATGCTGATTCCTGGAATGCAGAAAGAAATCAAACTTGACTAACTATTGCTCACAGTTCTGTTGACCTCTGGCTCTTTGAACATCAGCGACTTATCTGGTTCTCTTGACTTTATTTATATTTTGAGAGTGAGTGAAATTTGACATTTCACTCTGTAAAGCTAATGTAGAAAGATAACGTCAGCATGCACAGACTTAATGAAACGATTTTACTCCTCAGTTCATTAAGGACATTTGGGGAAACAAACCAATTAAGCGCCATTTTATTGGTTTGTTTAACTTTACAGAACTCGAATATACAGTAATTTTCTAGGCTTATGTGACCACATTTGACAAGAAACTGAATTAGTCTACAATTCATGCTTGAAAATTCAATAAATACTATTAGACCAGGTTGCATAGTTAAATCTTTCGGAAGACACAGAGAATCAAGATTTCCATATCGATAAGAGATATGTCCCGTATAGATCTTTTTATGCAGTTTGGACAATGTATGCAAGTTCCTCCTATACGACCAACTTCACTTTTCCTGAAGAAAAAGATAATCGATCCCTAAATTGAAATTGTAATCGTGAACCCGAAAGCTTCCAAACGGTGGCTTAAACGCTAAGCGCAGGGCACCAGATTATTCACAAACGATGCGTCAAGTCAGAAGGCTTGTCTAGAGTTACCGTGTGAATAACACGATTCAGTTACAAGTAGACCAAAATATTGAAGGATATGGAGGAGCTGTTACAGTGGATTGTATTTAGATTGAGAAAATGAGGAGGCGGATTGGGTGGAAAATATAAGAAAGGTGAAGCTTTAAAACAGTGCCAGCTCCAAGTCGGGATAAAGGAGGAGGGCAACTCTAATCATCTTATTTAAGACATAGCGTTGTTCAACAGCAGCTAAGTAACAGTGGGGGCTGTTCCATCGGTCCAGTGACAAAAAGGAACAGTCGCCAAACCTGTTTGAAGACCTTGTGACTTCGATTACTTCTATTAGGGTGGTGTGGCAGATTGTCAGAATTGCTGAACTGAAAATCCTTTTATAGCTGCTCAACCATAGGGCCAGGGCCTATAGGTCTATCAAGGGAACCATTGCACTTGGCAATGGCAATGGGATATTCCGTGC
>OY744604.1:95388874-95496779 GCA_963556255.1 Allolobophora icterica
CGATTACTTGTTTGTTTTGTCTACTTGTCAACTGAATTTTCACTTCAGTCGTCTGCTTGATTATTCTTCCGTCTGCTTTCTTGTTTTGTTTTCTGTTTCCTTGCTTTGACGTCTGATTGTCTGTTGTCATGGTAACGTGCCTGTCTTGTTATTGTCCTCTGCTTGTCTGCATGAATGCGTCTGTCGGCTCTTTGTCTCTATCTCTATAGTTTCTTCATTTGTCCCTTTCTGTCTGTCTCTGTGTTCGTTTCTGTCCTTCTGCCATGCAATCGATCAGTGAATGGCATCGACAGAAACCAGATGCATCTGCGGCAGCAGCGGAGGCTAAGCGTCGGACAAGACCCGGGAATTAAGGCTAAACGAAAAACGACTTTACTCTAGGTATATATACGAACTGACTACCATAGCACTGAGTCATAGACAGACAGACAGACAGACAGACAGACAGACAGACAGACAGACAGACAGACAGACAGACAGACAGACAGACACACGACACACACCAACACAAAGGCGCACAGACAAACACACAGACAGACAGACATATGCAAACAAACGCATATTAAACTTGGCAGACAGATATACAAGCAGGGACACATATAACCGGACAAACACAGAAGACATGTGGACATATATCAAAATCGACACATGTTGTAGAATGTGTTCTCCATTGCCTTTGCTGGACCACTGCTCGCAATGAAATGCTCGCACTAGCACTGTGAGTCCCACAGACGGACGGACGGACGGACCCACAGACGGACGGATCCATAGACGGACGGACGGACGGAATTACAGACTAACGGACGGACGGACGGATGGATGGACAGACGGACGGATGGACGGACGGAGTGACAATTAATCAAACGCTATGGTACAGGTTCCCACAAGAGGAACGCCTCGCTATCCTCTTCACGTGACCGTTGGCAATGCCAGCAACTTCTTCTAAAGAGCAGTGGATGAAAATCCAATGCCATGGACTTCTTAGAAAAGAGCAATGGACGAAATCTAATGAGACCAACCTCTTCGAACAGAGCGATGGATGCAAAACCCAGCCACCCACGAACAAAGCGTTGCTTTCATTTCATTGCGTGAAAATGCGAAAAAAAGTCGACGTCAAGGACCGTCACAAGACGTTTATGACCTGCTATTTTGACCTACAATACTACGATTGCATTTACCAGTGTACACATGATTGAAGATTCAAGTTGTTTCCTAAACAATTAATGCACGCCTATACTCTATACAATAAGGTGGAGCGAAAATGGCCAAAAAAAATTTTAAGCAATCGTTTTCTAATAGTGATGGAAAGTTGCCAGCATGTTAGTGTAAATAGTGATCAAACTATTGTTGATTTATTTACCATATCAAATTCTTTGAAAACGTCAATGTAGTGCATTTTCCCCCATTTTCTTGAACTGACTGTCGTCGAGCGGTTAAACTTCATGAAATATACGTTCAAATCAGTTGCGGAAATCGCATCTGGTATGCTACAGGATTATGGAATTGTAACCAGTAGGCGTTACTTTGGTCTATAAAGTGAGGTGAGGGTACCAATTTCTTACATAAACGAAGCAAGGCGCTGTCTGCGATCTCTGGGAAGGCACAATAATAAAATATTGATTGGCATTGTTCAAAAAGTGGGAGTACGGTACCCCAGTCCAAAAAGTGGGGGAGGGGATACAGCTACGCCTCGTACCACCCACAAACTACGCCTATGATTGTGACGCCTAATGAATGCAGCGACGTTACTGAAAGAAAGATAATTAGGAGAGAACTAAAGAAGTACCGAAGCTCTGTTCAAGCAGGATGCGCCATTACACGACTGTGAGTGTTGAGGGGTTTTCCAGAGAATAGTCCAAATGAGGTCCGAATCAGGTTTCCATGGGGGAGATCAAGAGAGGAGGCAGAGCAGCTGTGAAGGAGGGTGTCGTTTAGGGCGAGAAGAATTGGAAGACAGAGGATCAGATGAGTCTAGGTATACCGGTATACGAGTACTTGAAAAGGTGAGACCAGTTTGGAGTGAAAAGCCCGGAGATAGAGGAAAATGAGGAGAAGGTTGGAGGACGGGTTAGAATGATGATGGAGGAATCGAGAATCTGCGGAATTCAAGCGGGAGATAGTTCCAGAGGCGAGGTGCTCTGTTGGATATGGCTCGGTTGGAGAACTTGAGGTAAGTAGTGATCGGGGATCGAGAAAGACTGAGATAGGAGTGGTTTGCCTGGATGGTGAAGAGATCACGGAGGTACTTGGGAACATTGTAATGAGTTGTAAGTTAGTGATAGGACTTTGGAGTGGATTCGCTAGTTTAGCCAGTGGAGTGATTTGAGACTGAGAGTGATAGGATGATGTTTGGGCGTTCTAGTGACAGCTCTGGCTAGTGAGTTTTGGATAAGTTGCAGACGCTTGATTTGGGTGGATTCAAGGTTGAGGAAGAGGGAATTGCAGTAATCAAGCTTTGAATGAACAATACAGGTAACAATGGTAGAGGCAGTTTTAAGGTCGATCTTGGGCCAGATGCGACGAAGGTCACGAATGTGCATGAAGCAGGAGCGCGAGAGGTTGGAGATGTGGTTAGAGAAGGAGAGGTGCTTATCACAAGTAATACCGATTGCTGACGGGGGAATTCGAGTTGAAGGTTAAGAAACGATGAGTTAGTTGATAGTGTATCGAAGGGGTTAGGACTTTTCTTGATATGATCAGGAAGGCCTAGGATGAATTCTGTTTTGGAAGGGTTAAGGCAGACGAAATTGGACGACATCCACTGTGATATTAGGTTAATCACGTTGAAATATTGCATCGCCGGTAGAGGGCAGAAGATGTCATTTGACATTTATAATATTTGGTGTGTTTCTTTCTCTACTTTTTGCGTACTATTAGAATTCATTTACTAAAAAATTTTCACTCCACCCTACTATACAAGACTATAAAAATCCTTGTAGGGTAGGCTATAAAAAGGCAAAAAAATTAAGTTGAGATTTTCTCGCGTTTGTCTTTGTGAGATTGCTAACGAGCATACACATGATTCAGGTCAATAATTGACCTGAGTCATGTGTATGCTCGTTAGCAAATACAAATACAATTATTGTATTTGTTTGACCAGAATAAAAAATCTCAATTCTGATTACACAGTCTATAGGTGGTCAACCTGAAGTCGATTCCGCATTTTGTCTTCGTTGTATTCATAAGGCACATTCACATTGCATGGTAGATGTATGTAGGAGTATCGCTTCTTCTGTGGGTCGACTACTCTGACACATGGGGTAACTGAGACAGACGCCACACATGTACAGGCTATAAGCTCACTGCAGAAAGGCCAAGACCTTTTTGAACATCGTAGGCTAAATATGTCATCAGCTGGAACAATGGACAAAATTTAACATCGGAAATAAAAATTAAAGCTCACGAAATTTGTGCGCTAGTAGAAAATGCTGTGCGCTCTAGTTTGAAATGCCGCACGCGCTCAGCTTAGAGTGAACATTGCTTCTGACATTATCCCGAGCTAATACGGGTTCCACGCCTACTAGCTGGTGAATTCCATCCCTAGTATACCCAAGATAACCTGGGCTCCACGCTATGGGAACGGATTACCCAGCCCGAGTAATCGTAATCTCGAGACTTCTACAGCGCCCAAAAAGCTAAGTCGCGGTCAACAGCTTATTCAAAGGCGCTTAGTTGAATCAAAATCGTTAGGTAGGTGGTGTCGAATCGGTTCCAGGCCAAGATCCAATGGAGTCAGTCAGGTAGACAGTAAGACGGTGGGTGGTGTTTATGGTTTATACGGCGAGGGAGGTAGGGTAGGAGTAGGAATCGGGATAGGATTTGTGAAAGAGCAGTATTTTCAGTTTTGAGTGAAAGATCTGTGGCGATATAGCAAGTGGTGAAGTTTTGGTGAGTTCGTAGGATGGATCTGAAATTTCTCGCAGTACTGGTGGAAGTTTGTTCCAGAGGGATGGGACAGCTATGGCTATGGAGCGATTTGCAAATTTTTGTGATGAGGTGACGGAAGGGCGGAGCAGTGTTAGGGCAGAAGAGGAGCGGGTTGAGCGGAGTAGTTGGGCCGTGAACAGCTGTCGGAGATAGTAAGGCTGGAAGGATTGGAGTATATTGTAGGTGAGTGATATGAATTTATGTTCTATTCGTTCGGGTATTTTAAGGCAGTTGAGAGATTTGAGGATAGGAGTAATGCTTGGAGATTTTTAGCGAAATAACGGGAGAGGGTATTCTCTTAGTCATGGCACGGGCGAGTGCATTTCGAATGACTTGGAGGCGGTTTATTTGGGCTGACACGCTGGGAGCGCCTCTGAATAGTCAATACTGGCAGAGGCGCTTTATAAATAATCATATAAGATAAGATAAGATAAGATAAGATAAGTGGGCCTGGATTTACATGAATGACCCCAGATTGTAAAATTTAAATGGTGAAGCAGCGATAGTGGGTGCGTTGTTGGAATGGTCTTTGTGATCAACTGTTAGGAAATAAGCTAGCGGAATGTAGGACAAATGGCCATTTTCAATGGTTGCTGTCATTGAATGGGCGGGGATTTGATGACTGGCTGTGAATGAGATATAGGTCATGCGCGGGTTTGAGGGGGTGGAATTTGATATGAGAGGCAGTGAAACAACGCAAGCTGAAGGAGAGAAGGATGATTGACATGATCCTGTTTGTTTGAGAATGAAGGCGATGGTGGATGAATCCGATATGGCTGCTGGCTTGGATGGTAACTGAACAAACGATGTATGGGCGAATATTGGGCTCCACGCTAAAGGGGTTAAAACAAACAATTGCGGTCGAATCATGTAGGCTAAAAGGATACTAATATGTTTCTCTGCTTGACAGCATGTTAATATTCACATTTATGAACGCCTTCTCTTATAGCTCACTGCCTGGGCTAATAGCTATTTGATCACTAGTTGAAGTATCAATTTCTCTAAGGATCAGGAAGTTGAATTGAGAAGACTTCATATATGTGATGTTCATCGAGTTTAGTCTTAGTAAATGTGTGAAATTCAACTAGTTGATTTTCTTTATCAAAACTCTTCGTTACATTTTAAGCATCGGTAAGTTGTAGTTTAGTAGAAGCCTTGAAGGTGGTCACCGACCTCATCGAGGTGATCGATGCGGGTGACCATGCTCTACATGGCCTATTGGATCTCTCGGCTGCATTTATACGGTCGACCACGATACCGGTATCGTGGTCGAGCGGCTGTCGAGAACGTAAGGGATCCACTCGGTCGCGCTCGATTGGCTCAGCTCCTACCTCTGCAGTCGCCGTCATACCGTGCTCTTCGACGGGGTTTTCATCTGTCCGCCCCCTCCACTGTGGCGTCCCTCAGGGCACCGTGCTTGGGTGGCTGCTGTTTCTGCTCTACACCGCCGACGTGGGAGAGCTTGCGGCAACCTTAGGCCTGTCATCCCGCTTCTACGCCGATGACACGCAGCTCTGTACGTCTTGACCTTCATCAACGGTCGTACACCAGCGGCAGCCCACGGAGCTTGGTATTGAGCGGATCGCCGAGTGGATGCGATCAAACAGACTGTGGCTTAATCTCGAGGAGACAGACTTTATGTGGTATGCAACCAGCAGACGGTGCCTCCACCTTGACATCGGCTCGTTGAGAGTCTTTGGGGCTTCGATCGCGCCTTTGACCTTAGTGCGTGATCTTGGCGTCGTGCTGGAGTCTGACTTGTCCATAAGGCGCCACGTAGCTTGAACGGTCGGCTGTTGTTTTCATCAGTTCCGTCTCATCAGGAGCTGTATCAAGTCCTTGCGTTTCGAGGTTTCGGGAGCAGCCGTAGCAGCCTTTGTCATCTCTCAAGTGGTCCGCTACAACAGCTTGCTGGCTGGCGCGCAGGGTGTCTCTTGGACGGGGTCCAGTCGGTGCTCAATTCTGCGGTCAGGCTCGTCTGTAACAGGAGGAAATAATTATGATCACGTCACGCCGCTCTTGCGCTACCTGCCCCGTTCCGTATTGAGTTCAAGATCTATCATTCCACGGGGTAGCGTCCGAGTATCTGCGTGGCTTCTGCACCGAGACCCATTCCTCTGCGTCCGGACTGCAACTTAGATCACTTAAACAGACCGATCTCGGCGGACGGAGGATGAGGACGCGTTTCAGTGATCGAGCTTTCTCGGCCGCCGGTTCCAGATGCTGGAAGTCTTCCACCCGTTATCAGACTGGCCGACTCAGTAGAGTCCTTCAAATCTGAGCTTAGATCTCACCTGTTTGCCAAGGTTTATCCTGCCCATTAGTAGTTTCGAAGCTCCCTTGTCGCGGTGTGGTTGTGTTACGGCGCCATATGAATTGTTATTATTATTATTATTATTATTATTATTATTATTATTATTATTATTATTATTATTATTATTATTATTATTATTATTATTATTATTATTGTTGTTGTTATTATTATTATTATTATTATTATTATTATTATTATTATTATTATTATTATTATTATTATTATTATTATTATTATTATAATTATTATTAAGCCTTCGTTTATTTTTTCCAAAAAGTTAGGCTTTGTACTTTATTGGTAAAGTAATATTAGGGACCTGCGAAGCTTCGATATTCGATTCGAAAACGAATCGGACGGCGGTATTCGAATCGATTCGAAAATGATGTCACGATTCGAAAAATTTCGATTCATTTTTCGGAGAAATGATTAGCCCTTGACGCACTCTGTTGTAAACCAATTGTTTTAATTGTTTACTGCGTTGTTGAATTTCTGCGCGCAACGCGGTACTCCACGACAGCAAACCCTCTGGCAAGAAAAGGGTTTATAGTTAGAATGTTCTACGCAGGGCTTCTCATTTGAAAATAGTAGGAGGTTTGAAAATCGATCGCGCTGGATTGAGTAGGCAAGCGATGCGCGGTCGACCTCTAGAGCTTTTGTGTACAGCGTGTTTTGTGTATCGTATTCGTATAGCTGCATATAATTAGTGACTTTACGTATGATGAGGTACAGAGGCGTGAGGTGCCGACCGCGTTGTTATGGCCAATCATATTGTACGAAATTAGAGTGATCACTCAACAGTCATTAGGTCACGGCACGTATTCACCTAAGCAAATTAAAGTAATGTAAAGTAAGTAAATAAAATAATGGTCTGGCTCCAGGTTCGTCTATCGTCTTGGCGTCTAACTCAAACTCATCGAGCGACGACCGACGGTGCTGCGCCTTCGGCTAGGCGAGCGATTAGCCGCTCGCCCGTACCTTTGCTAAGGACTCATAAATTATTTGTGTTATTTTTAATTCTATTAATTAGCTTAATGTTTAGTTTACTTGATTTTAAATTACACAAAAGTTGTTGATATATTGATACTGTGGTACGCCTGTGCATCAAGTTTCATGAACATCAAACTCGTACCCGCTGATTCGATTCGAGATTCGATTCGAATTCGAACCTTTACCCCCGATTCGATTCGAGATTCGATTCGACTGAAAATTTGTGATTAGCAGGTCCCTAAGTAATATGTAGATTATATTTGTACAGTAAGATATTTTATACTACTAGAGGTGTGATTTAGACTGAAAATTTGATTTTTCTACATGCTGGGCAGGTACGTCATTTGGGAAGGAGGCGGGGACATTTACCCCTTTGATTTTTGAAAAAAAGGAAAAATGGATGGAATTATTATATGCTATTGACAAGACTAGAGTTTGTATTTTAACTGACTGATAAGCTGGTATGCTTCAGAATCCATTGTAAATAATATAATGTACAGCAAATAGACACCTTCAGCTTATGATGGTTCGACCATCTACTGTGTAAATCTAATTTACAGTTGTTGTTATGTACATAATTGCAATCACAATCTAATTTTGAATTTAGTTGATTTATTAGTTAAGCTAGTTAACTCTTACTAGTTATCATAAGACATACATATCCGTTCTGCCTGTGATCGTGGGGTGCCCCAAGTAGCGGGACTTATCCCTTGGGGGCATCCTGTTATAGCACCCACTACACTACAAAAATGTTATTGTTTTGTCTTGCACTACTGGGTTGTTTTAATAAACGGATTTTGATTGATGATTGATTGTATATATTTTTTCACATTTTTTGCAACTATGAATAAATTCATCAAAACCTAATTATATTAAGTGACAATATGCACAATGCAGCACCCATCAAGCAGCATTGCCTTACAGTTTTGCGCATGTAGACTAAATACCAAACATTACAAGCTGGTCAAGTCCCTCCGGAAAAAACTCAAATGACGTCCCTCCACCCAGAACAAGCTGACATGACGTCCCTACAGCTGGGTTTTTACGCAAGTGCGGGAACAACAGGTTCCCGCACGTTTGAAATGGTAGCATGCCGATTAAGGTTCTAGTGACCATAAAAAAATCAAATCTCTTAAATGATCCACAAATCATTATGCGAACTGGCATCAGGCACGATTTCAGCGGCGCTGCCATGGGTCGCGGTAGGTCATTTGACCTGCCGATATTACCCTTGACCTGCCTTATGACCTGATATTTTACTCTTGACCAAATCTTTAAAGATTAGTTAAGTAACTAAAGTTTAACGTTTTAATTGCAGATTTTTTTTCAAATCTGATTATGCCACAACAATTGTCAGTTGGGCTATAAGCGTTCAATAATAATTTTCTTCGTTTTATATATCTAAGTTACGCTGCTTTTGTTGAGGTTGTGCTGCCTGATGCGTCAAACTCAAACATTAATTTCTTCGACCACTCCATGTCATGATGCACTCTTTAATCCATACAGCTAACACGGGTATTAAGCGATGAGATGACATGGTGACCGTGACGACGACAGTGACAACAACAACGATGATGATAATGATGATATGATGATGGTTTGGTGATGAATACTGCAACGAAGATGATGAAACTAAATTTTTTATTGTCATTTAAGGTGATGGAATATGAAGAAAAAATGATGGACGAAACTATATCTGAATTCATTGTTGGGACATGCCAGTTGCTTCCAAAGTCGTATTATTCTGCTAATGAACCTCTCGATTGCGGAGACACCTATACCATACCTTGTGGCAGTTCTATGGAGTTCTATGTACGACCAATGGATTCATGCTTCAACGACATTGATTCATTAAGCGTTCGACGTGATTGTTTGGCCTTCGCAGAAGCCTTTCCAGTTTTGCCAAATGATGTGAGTCGTTTAAAAGATAGGATCAATTGCTTCAGGATGGAGCCATACCTCAGGTTTCCAGGTTTTGTTCGACTTCGATTTTGGGGGAAAATGAATTATAACTGGACATTCAAAACATATAAATTTAGCCATGCAATTGTTCCACATATTACACACATTAAGTTCGATATGGCTGCTGAAGTAGCTGCTTGTTACCTGACCATTAGACATTTTGTCGCGCCGCCAGATAGGCTGAGAGGTCCAGCAGTTACGACTCCGATTAGTGCAGTTATTGGGTTGGCTGATAGCGTTGTGAGCTTGTGGTGCCCTCGGTGGCCTAAAGAAGCCCAAAGTTGGTCTAAACGACTTAGAAATCACGGATGGCCGATGATTTCTACAATCTCTGATGTTGTACAACAAGGTTGTCATTTGGTATACACTCAACATCGTGCTTGTAGGAACGATGAACTACAGTGGAGATTGTCATTTTCAGTGGCAGAAGTAATTTTACTTCAGAGTTGGAGTCAAGTTCAGCAGATTGTATATCATTTGCTCAGATTCTTCTCCAAGAGAGAATTAATAGAAGAGGATTGTCCAAAGGAAGACGAGGTTCTCTGTACCTATCATTTAAAGACGCTGATGTTATGGGCTTGTGAAGACATGTCACCAGAATGGTGGAATTCCTCTTCGATCATTGCAATCTGCTGTGAGCTACTTAAAAAGCTTTCAGAATGACTAAAGAGGAGATACTGTCCGAACTATTTTATTCCTGAGGCAAACTTATTTAATGAACAATTGAGCCCGGCAATACTTGACAAGATTGAAATACAACTGAATAAATTCTGCAATTCTGGCGTTCTCAATCAATGGTTCCTGCAAAATTATATACTTCCAATCATTCTAACATATTGCGACATTGAAGATAGACATATCGTGGACATATCAAAATGCCTGTTTTCTTTTATTGAATATCGGAAACCGCTGTTGTCCGAATTCTTGGATTTATTGTTTTCTATTGAATTTCCACATTGTAATTTATCCACTCGTAGATCAATTAATTCTCGCAAATTACAACCGAGATCTACTTTAAGTGAAATGCGTGTATTCAGGGATCTTATATTGCTGTCACACCGAAGAATGTGGATGCTACCAATGCCTGTTGACGTTTCGTATTTCACATACTTTGATAAAACGGTGTTTTGTTTGATTACTGCATATAGTTTATGTTACGGCGAAATATCATGGGATGGCGAACTATTTGAATATGTCAAAGGAATTTTCTGGAAACCTAAAATCGTAAGGTGTCAATATCATATATTTCCTGAACCTTTTACGGCACAAAGAAGTCAGTGGCAATTTTTGCGAGCACAAGAATTGATGGAAAATTTAACTGGGTCGAATAGCCGATCGGAGTTTCAGTTATTGTCTCTGATGTCGAAAGAGTTTCTCAGAAAGGCTCTGGAATGTAACAATTCTCAATCCTATATCATTGCTACTGCAATTTTGGTCTATCTTACTGCTCTCCATTTTGCATCATCAGAATACCAAGAAGTAATAGATATCTGCTCAGAAGTCTTGTTGAGTCAAACAATCCACGTGGAAATTGAAACATTGAATGCATTGTGTTTGTTATTCATTGACGATGTTGCTAGAATCGTTGGATTTTCTCTGCTTTGCAAGCAGTTTAATGAAAATATGCACTTTAGTAAGAGGCAGATTTATCTAGATTTTCGTCTTTCGGCAAAGGTGTTTGCTTTCTATTTGACAGTAACATCTGCTGAAAGAATATCTAAACAAATTGAATTGAATCCTGATTTGCCTACTTCGGCATTTTCTGTTGATCAATTTTTATTGGCTTTCGTCAAACAAAAGAGAGACAATTTGATGAAGTCGTGGTCTTGTTTGAAAACTGTCAAGCAGTGCGTATATCGCAGAACGTATGTTGTGCCTAAAAGTGCTACTTTAAATGTGGATACATTGACTGTTACTGGAAAAATAATTGATTCTCTAACAGAATATGCTCTAGAAAATATTACATCATTCTACGGTGTGATCCACAAAGACTTTGGCATCAAGTGCAACACAGCTGACTGCTATCGTGCTTTGTATCTTTATAAGTGTCGCCAATATGGTGAAGTGTTGCATTTATGTGAAGAAATTCTGAAGGAGCCTGATCGACAGAGTGATTTGAAGTTTGCATTTGTGAATGTTTTGGTGATGACACCGTTTGACTCGTTTTTCGATAGAGACGTACAATCGTTGGTAGGACTACATACGCTCCTTCATTTTTTATCACCCCTGAATGATGATGATGATTGTCGGAAATTCATGTTAACGGCGTACTATTATGAGCGATATACGCCCAGGATACCTCTTGTGAAGCATTACGTCATTAGAAGTTATAATTTTCTTGGAAGACATTTTCTTGCAAGATATTTGAAGCTCAGATGCTATATCCACTGTAATCGTCCGTGTAGAAAAGCATTGGCTAATTTTTCTGCTATGAAGTGTAGCCTTCCGTTTGAACACATTATTCGCCGGTTTCTTCAAAAAAGACATCGTTAAATTCAATAATAGCGACAGAGTTTCATCATGTACATGACTAGGTGCTGTTATCCTACTGATTTGCTGTCTCTGTTATGTAAAGTTGAAGGCTGTAATAATTAATTTCTGAAGTATCTGAAATTCGTTAAAAGTTCCGCAATGTAGAAATGGCCAATATTGGGAAGAGGCATTACTAATTGGAATTATCCCATTGGAGCATAACCTCCGCAACAAATTGGAATACATCGAGCACGGCAAACAGAATTGTCAAATCTGTAAAATACCAAATTGAACACAAAAAGGTCGCTGGTCTGAAATTTTATTTTGCAGCACGCTTTAGACGTAATTACAAACGATTTAAACTTGTAACGGTAACACTATGTAACACATTTTTGAAAAAGTTTTGTTTCACTTTCTTTTTAATGTTTCTGTATGAAGTTTGACTAGCTGAAATCGAAAATCACGTTAGTTTTTGTGTATCATCAACAGTGCTCACATAAACTAAGAGAATATATTGAGAATATATGCAAGCTAATCTGTTATTACGCTTGCATAGAAATTACATGGTGCATGCATAATACAGAGGTAACAAGAACAGTTTACCATCAAGTGTTACTACAAATGATTCCTCCAAAACTTCAGAAGTGTACGTTGGAACGTCTTTGTCTTTTATGACCAGTAGGCGTACAGTAACTGTCCTCACGAACCAAGATCAAGACGTAGTCACCCATCATCGCTTCGACCACCTCCCCTGATATCTTTTCTCCATCAGCTCTATGTCCTGATGGAACCGTTCTCCATGTTCCTCACCAACAGCGCCAAGATTAATTTTGGTCTAAAGATTCTGCATCCCAACTACAGTAACTGTCAAGCAGTTCTTCAATAATGGGTAAAAACTACTTCCTCGCAGAACTGGCATTTATTTTAACCCAGAAAGTCAGCGACCACTATCTTAAATGCTCTCTATTCCACCTGTGTCATTTTGTTTTCCAGAGTTTCTGATGTGAACATCTGTTTCAATTGTGGTCCAACAAAAACGCCATGCCGTCACTTTAGTCTTTAGCATCAGATAGCTTTGGAAACATTGATCGCATTTGTTTAACCCTCAGGCTACCAAGGTTTTTTTGCGACATCGGCTACCAAGGGGGTTACCCCCCGGGATTTCGTGTTTGCTTTCAAATATCATACCATGTAATACAGCATTTTATTCAGCATTCATTTCTGAAGAGAATGGTATATTTAGTTGTAAAATATATGAATGCATCTCGAAATTATATACTTTTTACCAAAGGCACCGGTCCATTTAACGATATCTGATGTTATCCCGCAAAACTTGTACTTTTTCAAAAGAAAAATATAAATGATGTGGGTTTTGAAAATGAACTATGTACCAAAGAATATTCTAAGTATAATGAGGCTTAATTTTCAACAATACAAACTATTCCAAAGTCTGTTTTAGTTTCTGGCAAAATCTAAAGGCATGAAGCTATATGTCGACATCAAACAAGAAATTATGTTATTGTTCCCGGCAGTCGAATACGTCAGTGGTCCTTGCAGTTATTGCAAGTTACTTCCATTGTTTGGTGCGAATGCTTCCTGCAAACCGGCTTCTTGAACACCTCACAGCACTTCTTTACTTTGTTAGCATTCTGCTTCGACTGTTTATAGTCCTTCCCCATACCCAACCATATCAGTTTACGTTGTGATGTTGCATCAGTGAGTTTCACACTGAAAAAGCGTATTATTATTATTTAGTATGATCACTTCCGGTTTTCAAAAGACAAATAACTAAGCAAGCAAATATAGCCCTACATTCCCTCTAAAGAATGGCATAGTTGTTTCTCTTCCAGAAAGAATAATGAATACCTTCATAGTCGACAAACAGCTAACAACTGACGAAATTCATGATTTCAACAAGGTGGTACCTAGGCTATATCGGGTATAACTTTTTTATGGCGTGGGATATCATCACGACTTTTACCTCAAAATGTGTGGAAATGGACCCCCTACAGCTACATAAAATGTCAAAATTATATTCCATGTGCTACAAATTTTGTTTGCAGAAAAACCTCGGGGGTGGTAACCCCCTTGGTAACCCGAGGGTTAAATGTTTCGCCGTTGCGATCTAATGCTGTAATGAACTGCTTTTTCAGTCCCAATTTTATGTGAAGTGGAGGAAGCAGAATCTTGTTAGCATGCACGAGAGGATCATGCTTCACATTGTGGGTACCTGGTTTCAAGTCTTCTCTGGCCGGCAATTTTCGCTTCACGTAGTGATTGGCTGTATCTATGCTGTTCCATAAACACAGGAAACAAGGATATTTAGTGTATCCACACTGCAGTCCAAGCACAAACTCCAGCATCTTGAAATCGCAACAAAGATCCCACTTGTAATCATCATTTATGATCTTCTGTAGCAAAGTTTTCACGTTTTGATAATCTTCTTTCAGGTGTAGAGAATGACCAACAGGCATGGAAGGATGCTGGTTGCCATTGTGAAGCAACACTGCCTTCAGACTTCTTGCAGTGCTGTCAGTAAAGAGACGCCACTGGTCTGGTTGGTGTCTTATGCCTATTGCTTTAAACAACCCCATCATGTCCGTACAGAAGCAGAGTGATTCTGCCATGGAAAAGAACTGGGAATAGGCTGTATGTCTTTTGCGGTACTTTGAAATTTTGACTTCTGAATCCAGTAAATTCCATTCCTTCAGTCTGGACGCCAACAGCTCTTTCCCAGATTTAGGAAGATTTAAGTCTCTTACTGGATCATCAAGTTCTTGCTGACTTGGGAAGTGAGGTTCTCCACGTGACCACGCATCTTCTTCTTTTTCCCAGACGTCATCAGTATCGGACGTTTCTATGTTTCTATGACGTTTCTATGAGCAAATTGATAACAAGCCAACTTCTTACTCTAAATCGTTTAAGGTTGATATTGCTAGTGCTGGTGATGTAAGTGCTGATTGTCTTTCTGTTGAAAAGATCTGAATAATAATTATAAAGCGGGATAGATTGATGATAAACTGAATTAGTTATGGATCCAACTATTGGTTCTTCACCTAAGCTTCTGGGGCGCCGTGGCTCGATAGCCGTGGATATGCCCCGCGTTTCTTGCGAACTTCTGGTAGATCTGATCCTGGAGCAGCTAGGTACTTCGAAGTCTGAACTTAAGGAGCGCCATTAGGAAACTAGGGAGACAATGCATAATTTACTGGAGCGCCAAGCGGAAGTTATAGGACGTCTGGAATGTTTAGAGTTTTCGCCTAGAGAGAAGTTGTTTGTGGACAACAGTTCGAATCGTGGTTACAGCTCGGTAGCCGCGCCTTACCACTCTGTCGCCATCCTGGGCGAACTTCTGGTTCAAATACTGGAGGAACCGGAAGCGGCCGTACATCCTGGTACCACGAGGCGAAGTGAACACCTTATTAATAAAGACAGTTTAGATTATAGAGAATACGATAGTCGATTAAGATGACCAACTGTACGAAGATTGGATTCGAACCCGAGTCCCAAGATTGAGCCTTCTTCCGTTGTGTGTTAATGACCACACGTAAGGCCCTCAACCGATGATACGATGCTGGCGACGTCAATTGAGATGAGAGCGGGCGTGGCAATATTCTAGCTTCTGTGAGCACATTGGACAAGATACTGAATTGAATTTCGCAAAACTGCCTACCTTATATTCGATGCGTCTAGTCAGATAGGGCTGTCCAGCGTTACCGTATGAATAACAAGATCCAGTTGCAAGGAGGCCAAGAGATTGAAGGATATGGAGAAGCTGTTACAGTGGGTTGTCTTTATATTGAGAAAATATGGAGGAGGCGGATTGTATGGATAATATAAGCATGGTGATTGAAGCTTAAAAACAGTGCCAGTCCCAAGTCCAGATAAGGAGGAGGGCAACGCTAATCATCTTTGTTAAGACATAGCGTTGTTTAACAGCAACTAAGTAACAGTGGGGACTGTTCTATGGGTCTAGCGACAAAAAGGAACAGTTGCCAAACCTCGAAGAAGACCGTATGACTTCGATTATTTATATTAGAGTAGTGTTGCAGACTGTCGGAATTGCTGAACTGAAACTCCTTCTGTAGCTTCTCAACCATAATTATATCGAGCGAGCCACCTCACGTTGTTTCTGGAATGCATTTCTGTTCGCTCTGTCCATTGTATCTTCCCGTTCTCAACCTTTAGACGCTTTTGTTTCAGCGTTCTAATCCTCCTTCGTTACTGAAGGAAGGTGATTTATACAAACTTAGCTAATAAATGTTAGTACAATGACTTTGATTTTGACAGAGTTAGGCTAGCTAACCTTCGTTTTGAAACTAATTTGACCTAGACAGGGTTAGCTAACTTGCTTTTGGAGGTGTCATCTACTGGGACCTAGTGCATCATTATGAAAGCGCCCTATAAATTATAGTAAGAACAGATTGGATTGGATTACTCTTAAGAGTAGGGCCTATACGTTGAGTTTCACATTTTGAGCCATTTGATCAAGACAAAGATTAAAGGCGACTGGCCCTGGAACTACTAACCTCTGATGTAACACCGCCACTATTATTTTGTACTCTGTAAGTGCCAGTAGCAAGCTTAGAAAAAGGAGGCCGATTAACATACACAGATTTTAAGTTCCGCAACATTGTTGGATAAGGAAAGGTCGACGGCAACTGCCATACAAGCCAAAAAATGTCGCTAAACATTGGATAATAATACTAATATAATTCTCTACTTAGATACCTTTAAAAACTAACGACATACACTCAAAATTCGCTAAGTGCATGCAGTTTAAAAACCTTTAAAAATCTCTCAACCAACTCTTTATATAAAGCTGTATTATGCCTTATTGTGGAACGTGATTCTTTTTATGCCTTACGAACGATTCATTAGGATGTTAGCCGAACGAACGGTGAAAACTGTTCAAAAATAATTTCTGCCGAAGTCAACTGCCTAGTTGCCATTAGTTGTTAGACAATGCATATGCAACAATTAATATTATCAATTGCGAGGTTATAAATAGGCCTACATCGGTACGGTTTCTTACACGAAGGCATAAGGGAAAACAAAATATTATTCCAAAAGTGTTGAAAGCGCGTTGTTACGTGCGCTAATTCCGAAAACGTATTACAAAGACAAGAACTATTGATGATAACGTTTACTATTATTATTAGACCTATTATTGTTAATATTACTAGGCCTACTACTACTACTACTACTACTACTACTACTACTACTACTACTACTACTACTACTACTACTACTACTACTACTACTACTACTACTACTACTACTACTACTACTACTACTACTACTACTACTACTACTACTACTACTACTACTACTACTACTACTACTACTACTACTACTACTACTACTACTACTTCTACTACTTCTACTACTACTATCACTATTACTAGTACTGCTGCTACTGCTACTACTGCTAATACTGCTAATACTACTGATGATGATGATTATGATGATTTATTTTGTTCGCATGCCTGTTTTCTTATATATTTGTTTGAAATGTGTGGTTACCAAATAAATTGATTTACCAAAAAAATTGATTTGATTTGATTTGATGATGATGATGATGATGATGTTATGCACTAGGCCTATATTGGTTTCTGTGTGTGAAAGTCTTTTTACATCACACAAAAATTCGATGATGATGATGATGATGATGATGAGTTTTATGCCCGAAGGTAGGTTCATTGGCTTTATGCCACCTGGGGATGAGATGAGTGAGGTGGTTTCCCGTTTTCCCGTTGCCTTCCTCACAGACAATTGTGGGTGGGCAACTTGTCCAGGTCGCTACGTAGTGGCTTGAGGTAGATTCGAACCTGCGACCCTTCGGTTACAAGGCACAGAACATACCACTACAAAACCGCGTCCAACAACAACAACTACTACTATTATTATTACTATCATCATCATCATCATCATCATCATCATCATCATCATCATCATCATCATCATCATCATCATCGAATTTTTGTGTGATGTAAAAAGACTTTCACACACAGAAACCAATATAGGCCTAGTGCATAACACTTTGCAGTCCGTTAACGTTGACCCTCTAAGTGCTTGCATGGGAGTTTTCGTCCTTTGCTCTTAGAAAGGCATCCAATTTTGGTGACGGCTGGCGACCATAGAGTCGCTTTCATTATCCGTGGCTTTGCCGGCCATTGATTCACTAATAAAAGGTAGAAGATATATAGACTAAGTAAAGAATATATATTTATATATTATATATATATAATGGACATTCCTTCGTTACACTGCTTTTCCGGCAACCAGTCGTTTAATCTGAACGATGCAAACAAATTGGCCTCGACCATAATCGCCTCAATAAACCAAAAAATAAACCAAAGAGCACAAGGCGACGTTTCACGGACCGTGCCCTTATGCTGCAGTAACTCACAAGAGTCCGTTAATTGGAGCGTGGCCGGTTGCTTACCTACATTCATTGTCAACGGTTCTGAGACTTCAACAAATGTCCGATTTCCTGTTATGTTCATCTTTCAATAATAGGCCTTTTAATTATGGAGAACTAATTTTGACATCTTCTGTGTCAGCCGAATTTTTAATTACCTATTCGAAGGATTAGCCTACTTCGGTATGTTTTAGGATTTCGTGACTTTCTCAGAACTTTTAAATTTTCTATTAATTCCACAAAGGTAGCTTATCTTCTTTTATTCCCCGCCGCTTCATGAAGCAATGTACTAATACAGCAGAATAAGGATGTTAACAGTAAATCAGAAGTCACAGAATCATTCACATTCATTAGAGCAAGTATTAAAACCGTATTTAACATTGATACTTTAATGACGAGCTGCATTGGTTCCCCAGTCGCTTTTAGTATACTCTCGTCATTAAAGGGTTAAAACTTTTCCGTGAACTTTAATCGGACAAGTGGCATTTCTTTGTCATTAGTGCTAAAACACACACTGTACAAGTGTACAGAGTGTACAGGTTTACTGTATAGCATTTCATCACACAACCAACAGAAAGATTCTGGCAACTAGCACAAGACAGAATTCCTTGATTTTGCACAATTTGTTTTAGAATATATTTTATTTACCTTAATGTGTTGTAAGTGTCTCAGAACCACTCCTAAATAGAAAAATTTAATAAAAATAAAAATGACAATCGTCTGTAAGGTTACTAAGATCATGTGACACGTGATAAACGTACGTGAACCATCGGGGTGAATATGGTGCCTGCTCTTCTTCCCGCTTCTTGCGCTGTTCCCTCTGAAGCTGTCCGAGACGTTGTTTCTCCTGATCTGCTTCTAACAGTTTACCCTCCTCCAGCAACGTGGAACATCGTCATCATCATAGGCCTAATCATCATCATAATCATCATCATCATCATCAATGGCGTCCTTCCGCCTCCCAAGGTTTGCCATTTCTATGGCACTGCCAATCATCCTGGTCTTGAGTTCAACTCCAGGATGTGTGTAGCCTGAGGTTCAGTGGATAAAGATCCATCTGCACTGTCCAGGTTCCTGTTGAGGTGGATCTATACCCACTGAACTTTGCAGTGATATTTTCATTAACGGAAATAAGAAGTACAAGTAAAATTATAAATTTCCTTTAACGAGAATAAGAACGAAAATTTTGAATTATTTTGAGAATGAGAATAGAACAAGAACTGAAATACTCTACAAAGAATGGAAGTAACAATAGAAATAGGAACTAATTTTGGAACTGAAATACCACTGGAACTTTGGGCTACACCAACACAAATTTAACTTGAAAAAGATATAATAAGGTTAACAGAGCCAAGCATGTACCGGGTAAGCAGTATTGTAATAAATCACCAATTGTGAGTTATGAACCAAAGAATACTTTGTACATGCATACTACAATCAGTACTTATCCATAACACAGCCTTCACTTGGATGCATAACCAATAAATAAATATTCGATCAGTTAAATTCAAGCAGTTGAGTGCTGTTCTCCATATTACAAGACATGTCTTAGAATTCTTAAAAGGTATTTCACCAACAGCTAGATACACATACTCAAACTACATGAATGACTGTCGATTCAGATCAAAGTCACTCTATAGGAATGTTTCATAAGTTTTATTCGACCTAAGTTCTTGCGCCAGATAGCGCATTACTGAAACATCTCGGATGAATGATATAGCTATCATGTATGCTTCTTAATATGATGCATTAACCCCTTGCCTGGGGAATAACCTACGCGTTTAACAACCAGCTCCTGGAAAATTAATTTAGCTGAAAACATAATTTTGTATGATGATCTTTAACTTGTTAGTTTCAATAGTATCAGACTAGTATCAGTTTCAGTTTTTACTACTAAATCAAGAGTAAATAAGTGAAAATGTTCATGATGAGACTTATTGTCACTGTTCAGGACAAATATTTCCTGGACGGACGGATGGATGGACGGATGGATGGACGGACGAACTGACCATTAATCAAACGCAATGGTACAGGTTCCCACGCTATCCTCTTCACGAGACCGTGAGCAATGCCAACAACTTCTCCTAAAGAGCAGTGGATGAAAATCCAATGCCACCAAATTCTTAGAAATGAGCAATGGGTGAAATGTAATGAGACCAACTTCTTCTAAAAGAGCCATGGATGAAAATCCAATGCCACCAACTTCTTAGAAAAGAGTAATGGATGAAATCCAGTGAGACAAACTTCTTCGAACATAGCAATAGATGTAAAACCCAGCCACCAAAGTACAAAGCGTTGCTTTCATTAATATCATTTCGCGAAAATGCGACAGAAAGTTGGCGTCAGAGACTGTCGCAAGGCAGTCACAAGATGTCGCTAATAACTTGATAAAATATTGCTTTGTTGAGGTGTCTTTAAAACGCTTTATGAATCTCTTTCAATCGCAATAAAGTCCGTCACTGACGATTAGGGTGGTTGAAGCCTCGGCAATGTAGGAAGGCGATACTTTGAAATTATTTTCCGTCTCCAAAGCTTTGATTTAGACACCCTTATTACACTCTAAAACGACACTATAGGCCTAGTAGGCCTATACGTCAATTGCGTTTAACCTCTACATCTTGAACCGAAACGTCTTAAAACTGAGTGAGGAAGAAAGGTACTTGGGAGTGATTATTCACAAGAGTGCAAAAACCTTCAAGGCAACGTGCTGAAGCATCAAAAGGGATAACTCAACTTTAGGTATGATAAGAAGGACAATAGTCACCAGAGACAAGGATACAATGCTGAGGTTGTACAAATCGCTAGTTAATCCACAGTTAGAATATTGTATCCAGGTAGGCCTAGCCTATGGAATCCATGCCTCAAACAGGACATGGAAAACTGGAGAAAGTGCAAAGAAGAGCTACAGAGATGATTTGGAGCTACAAGGATTTGGGCTATGAAGAAAGGTTGAAAAGATGTGAACGAACAACATTGGAGAGAAGGAGGAGCAGAGGAGATCTAATCGAACCTCATGAGATTATCACTGGAATGGAAGCACTGCAGGGGAGAAATTCTTTGAATTAGCAATTTAGCACAAACAAGGCAACTCGGGGACACAGGTATAAATTATTTAAGAAGCCGCAGGGAACAGTAGGGCAGAAATTCTTCAGTGCAAGAGTCGACCTGTGGAATGCTTTGGATGGTCATACTGTCTCATTGTACAATATGGCAGCTTTTAAGAAGAAGCTAGGAAACGTGAACTATTAAGCGTTCGAGGTTAATTTGCAGTGGTTCTAATACAGATGTGAATCTGTCATCTGCTATCATTCGTCGATTCTGTAAAGTTGAACTGTGGGCTGGCGGATTTCTTTTCCATTGCTTCTTCCTGGTCGATCGTTAAGCCTCAGTCATGCATTTCCTTACCAGCATCATCTCATTGATCCTACTATGTTTTATGTGTTTAAAACAAACAATTGCTGTTGAAACATGCGGGTAAAAAGAATACTGATATATTTCTCTGCTTTACAGCATGTTTATTTTCATATTCATTAACGTTTTCCCTTATATTTCACTTCCTGGTATGCGACCATTGGTTGCGTGTTTAAGTAGGCCTATCATGTCGTATAACGATTAGGAAGTTGCATTGAGAAAACTAAATTCGAGTTGTCTTAATAGACGTCTGAAGTTTAACTGTTTGATTTTCTTTATCAAAACTCCTCGTTAAATTTTAAGCATCTTTTAAGGTAAGTTGCAGTTTAGCAGAAACAATTTAATTGTTTCACAAATAAAGCTAAGTAATTCATAGAGTATTTAAGAAATTGGATATTTCTGTACAGACGGAGGTGTGATTTAGACCATCACTTGATGTTTCAACCTGCTGGGTTGTTATGCAAGTGCGGGAACAAATTTAAAGGTCACCACACGTTTGAAATGGTAACATGCCAATGAAGGTTCTCGTGAACCTGAAATCAAATCTCTTAAATGATCCACAATCATTATGCGAACTGATACGACATGATGCACTCACTGGGTGCTAAGTCAGTCTGTTGAAATGGGGCGGGTACGCGTCTTCGCAAGTCCGTGGAAGGAAGAACCTCTAATCCAGTTGGGTGGTCTGATCCATGAGCATCAACAGGATCTGCTGGGATTCGACTCCAGCGGTTCCCTTTCTCTTCATAATTTAACCTCGAATTTGACTGTAATCGTTCACTCCTTCTGAACGAGGGTGGAGGTGCACTGGCTCCCTGCTCGGACCTTACTCCGAGCGAATCCAAGTTACTTCGAACAACATTTGACTCTACATTTGGCACAACGAGTGGCAAGGACGCGGCTACCATAGACAAAGCAATCATACGAGGTGAATGATCTGGGGTTCGATTACGACTGGTGGAACCATGAGAAGTAACCTCTTCTAATCTCTCCAGGCGCTCTAGAAGTACAGTTTAGTTATCTCCCATCTCTTCTATATTACTAGTTATATTTGCCTGGCTTCCTCTCATGCTAATCATGTTATCGCTTACATCTGTTACATTACTAGCTAGTTCAATCTGAAATTGTGCTAACTCTACCTGGGTGTGTGACAACTCTAGTTGTGTACTTTTAACCTCATCTACCTTATGACCCAGTTCAGTCTGACCATGCATGAGCGAATGCACTTTGCGTAAAGACTAGATCTGACTGGCCTGCAGCTAAACTGTCCAATCTTTCAGCTACTGAACCAATACTTCCTAAAATCTGGGCCAAAGCAGAATAAGACCGAGACAGAGAAGAGTATGGGCAGGGGTTAAAGTGGGTGGGAACGCGTGGGAACGGCGTTCCAACTGCTCTCGAAATTCTTTGCTTGCGTTCCCACTGCTCACGGATGCGTTCCAATTAAACTCTTCTTTAGCGTTCCCACTGCTCACCCAAACCACTTTAACCACTGAGTATGGGCGTACAGCACCCTCCTGCCTATCACTAGGACCAGCATCCAAATATAAAAAGATCGTAGTGAATGTAAAGACATGTTTAATAGCAGCTAAATAACAACCAATCAATAGCAATCAGAACAGTCAAGCTTCAGTTTCCACTACGCTAGCTAGTAACCTGTTCTACACATTCTAATTCTCAAGAAAGCAATCACATAATTTAGTGAGAATTAAACAATCACTTTACCCCCAAATTAAACAGGTTGTCAGAAAGACACAAGAAATCTCTCCTGCTGATGATTTGGATAAATCCAAAACAATAGCGATAAAAATCCACAGTGACAAGTTCAAAACACGAGTTAAACGACTCCTTATTAAATTACGGAAACTAGGCTCACTGCCAACACTTTAAATTTCAAATATCTAGACTCAACTATGCACACGGGCGAATCCGAACTGTAAATACACGGTTACTGCACTTCTACAGTCACGTCTACCGGGTTCTACCGGGTTCTCCTGGACAGCCCATGTGTGGTGAAAGCGGCCTGCATTTATAGATGAAATTGGCGCCAAGCATATGACTCATCATTTATGGCGGGAAAGTGCACCGAAAACAGCAGCAACAGCAGCTGTGCTGTTCGCGCCACAAGGATGACTCATCATCCAGGGTGATCAACAGGGCAAGAATGGCGGGAAACTGCGACCATGGCAGCAGCAGCAACCGTCGTCAACATTCGAGCCCTCAGAATGACTCACCAGTCACTGATATCAGCAAGTCAGAAAAGGCGGGAAACTTAATACAAGAGGCCGTATAATATATATTGCCACTGAAATAAATAAATAAATATATATATATATATATATATATTTAACACTCTGTTACGTTTTTAAAAACGTTGCAGGTTAATCATAGGACTTTTAAGTGAAGATGAGGACGATGATGATAATGATGATGATGATAAT
Organism: Allolobophora icterica; assembly: GCA_963556255.1. NCBI lineage: Eukaryota > Metazoa > Annelida > Clitellata > Crassiclitellata > Lumbricidae > Allolobophora > Allolobophora icterica. Next base: position 95,412,813 of record OY744604.1, read on the forward strand.
GGTGATCATGATGACGATGATGATGATGAAACTCAAACTTGTAATTTACACTTAAGGTGATGGAATATGTGGAAAAATTCAAGGAGGAAATTATATCTGAATTTATTGTTGGGACATGTCGGTTGCTTCCAAAGTCGTATGATGCTGTTTCTGAACCTCTTTATTTCGGAGACAACTATGCCATACGTTGTGGCAGCTCTGTGGAGTTTTATATACGACCATTGGCGTTATGCTTTAACGACATCGATGAATTAATCGTAGCATGTGATCGTTTGGCCTTCGCAGAAGACTTTCCAGTTTTGCCTATTGATGTGAGTCGGTTACGCGATTCAATCGAATGCTACAGGATGGAACCATACCTCAGGTTCCCAGGCTTTGTTCGACTTCGATTTTGGGGGAAAATGAAGTACAACTGGAAATATAAAACATATGAATTTAACCATACGACCGATCCAGATATTACATACTTTTGGTTCGACTTGGCTGCTAGTGTAGCGCAACCACAAACCGTGAGAGGTCCAGCAATTACGAATGAAAATAATGAGGCAGGTGTATCGAGCGATAGTGTTGTGAGCGTGTGGTGCCCTCGGTGGCCTAAAGAAGCCAAAAGTTGGTCCAAACGACCTAGAAATCACGGATGGCCGATGACTCATACAATCTCCGATGTTGTACAACAGGGTTGTCATTTGGTATACGCTCAGCATCGTTCTTGCAGAGACGATGAAAGACAGTGGAGATTGTCATTTTCAGTGGCAGAAGTGATTTTAATTCAGAGCTGGACCCAAGCTCAACAGATTGTCTATCATATGCTCAGATTCTTCTCCGAGAGAAAATTGATACAAAAGGATTGTCCAAAGGAAGATGAGGTTCTCTGTACGTATCATTTAAAGACTCTGATGTTGTGGACTTGTGAAGAGATGTCGCAGGAATGGTGGAATTCCTCTTCTGTCATTGCGATTTGCTGTGAGTTGCTAATAAAGCTTTCAGATCGGCTAAAGAGCAGATACTGTCCGAACTATTTCATTCCTGAAGCAAATTTATTTCGTGAGCCATTGAGCACGAGGATGCTTGACAATATTGAAAGACAACTGAATAAATTCCACAAATCTGGCGTTCTCTATCAATGGTTCGTGGAAAATTACATAAATCCATGCATTGTAATATATTTCGGAGTTGGCGATGTTGTGGAAATTTCAAAGTGCCTGCTATTTCTCATTGGATATTGGAAGATATTGCATTCAGAATCCTTGGATTTGTTGTTTTCCATCGAATTTTCCCAATGTAATATTTACACTCGTAGATCAATTGATTCTCACACATTCCCAGCGAGATCCATTTTAAGTCAAATGCGTCAATTCAGGGATGTTGTAATGTTAGGAGACTGCAGAATGTCAATGCCACCGACTGACGTTTCGTATTTCACATACTTTGATAAAACGGTGTTTTGTTTGAATACTGCATATAGTTTAGGTTATGAAGAAATATCATGGGATGGCGGCCTATTTGAATATGTCAAAGGAATTTTCTGGAAACCTAAAATCGTAAGGTGTCAATATCATATATTTCCTGAACCCTTAAAAGCACAAAGAAGTCAGTGTCAATTTTTACGAGCACAAGAGCTGCTGGAAAATTTAACTGGGTCAAATAGCCGATCGGAATTTCAGCTATTGTCTCTGATGTCGAAAGAGTTTCTCAGAAAGGCTCTGGAATGTAACGATTCCCAATCCCATATCATTGCTACTGCAATTTTGGTCTATCTTACTGCTCTCCATTTTGCATCATCAGAATACCAAATAGCAATAGACATCTGCTCAGCAGTCTTGATGGGTCAAACGATCCAGAAGGAGAATGAAACACTGAATGCATTGTGTTTGTTATTCATTGATGATGTTGCTAGAATCGTTGGATTTTATTTGCTTTGCAAAAAATCTAACGAAAATATGCACTTTTGTAAGAGGCAGATTTATCTTGATCTACGTCTTACACCTAAAGTGTTGGCTTATTACTTGACTGTAATATCCATCGAAAGAATGTCCAAACAATTGGAATTGAATCCCATTTTGCCTACATCGGCATTTCCTTTAGACCGACTTGTTTTGGCTTTCGCCAAACAAAGGACAGATATTCTGACGAAGTCATGCACTTGCTTGAAAACTGCCAGGCATTGTGTATATCGCAGAATGGATTCAGTGACAACAAATGCGACTTTAAGTGTGGATACTTTGGTTGTTACTGGAAAAGTAATTGATTCTCTAACGGAATATGCTTTAGAAAATGTGACATCATTCTACAGTGTGATCCACAAAGACATTGGCATCAAGTGCAACGTGGCTGACTGCTATCGTGCTTTGTACCTTTATAAGTGTCGTCAATATGGTGAAGTGTTGCATTTATGTGAAGTTATTCTGAAGGAGCCTGATTTGCAGAGCGATTTGAAGAATTTTGCATTTGCGAATGTTTTGGTGATGAAACCGCTTGACTCGTTTTTCGATAGAGACGTACAATCGTTGGTAGGATTGCATACGCTCCTTCATTTTTTATCACCTCTGAATGATGATTTCCGGAAATTCAGGTTAGCAAGTGAGCAATATGCGCTCAGGAGACCTTATCTGAAGGATTACGACGTTAGAAGGTATCATTTTCTCGGAACACATTTTCTTGCAAGATATTTGAAACTCAGATGTTGCATCGACTTTGATCGTCCGTGTAGAAGATCATTTTCTGAGTTTTTTGCTATGAAGAGCAGCCATCCGTTTGAACAAATTATTCGGCGGTTTCTTGAACTAAAACATCGTAAAATTCGACAGACATAGACATCTTAACACTCAGTAATAACGGCTGAGTTTTATCACGTTAATGATAAGGTGGTGTTTTCCAATTCATATGATTTTTTCTCATATGTTATTTGAAGGCTGTCAATATTTCTTAAGTAGTCCTATCTTTGAGAGAGGGATTGTATTCAATTGTCTGAATTTGTTTTAATTCGTTAAAATTTACGCAATGGAGAAATGGCCAATAGGCCTACCGGGAAGAGCGCAAAAAATTCATAATTGGCTGACTATTACTCACAGTTGATCTCTGGCTCTGTGAACATCAGAGGCTAATCGGGTTCTCTTGACTTGATACATTGAGTGTGTGAGTGTGTGAGATAGTGAGTGAGTGAAATGTGACATTTCCTGGTAAAGCTAATGCAGAAAGATAAATGCAGCATCCATAGACTCAATGAAACGATTCTACACCTCAGTTTTTAGGATAAAATTATGGAAAACAAACCAATCCGGCGCCATTTTATTGGTTTCTTAAACTTTACAGAACTCGAAGATGAAATACTATTCTAGACTTCTTTGAGCAGATTTGACATCATACTGAATTTCATTCTGATCTCAAGGAGTTACATCTCCTTAATATCTGATCTAGCTCATCGCACAAGCTGTTTTACGAAGACATTTACCTTTGACTGATTGTAAAGGTATTATTGATATCAGAGCTAACCAGTCATGTGACGGACTGCTATTTTTCTATGGTGTCAGTCCTTCAGCCTATAATATCCTAGAAGAAGAAATGGGCTGACAACTACACTGATATACCGCCTGTAATTTTGTGTTATAGCAGTTCAACGTCGAAAGTGAACGAACTAAAAGAACATTTGAATCAACTACGAGAACTTTTAAGTTTGAAGGAACTTTCGGTGGGCGAGTTGATAAGAGAGATTCGTCAAGTTGTTATAAACCTTCGGAAGCTACATCTAGAGAACACGGTGACTGGGGACAAACGAAAGAACTGACAGATCTACGAACGAGAAATCTACTCCTAATATTTCTAATATAGATGCTGGTCTAAGTAGGATAGATAAGACAATCTATGAGTAGGATCCTAACGTTTGACACTTCTATATATTGAACAGATCATTACTGATTCACATTTATTCAGAACCAATACATCTTCATTTTATACAGAAATGTCGATTGCTTATATGATGATATTATATTAGCCTAGGCCTACCTAACCTCTTAAACATGCAAGTGGGACAGAAAAGAATCTAAAGTAACGTGGCCTATAATTAATCAACGTCTACCTCAGAATAGTTCAAAATATTGGGGGAACGTTACATTGTTATTGTTATTGTTTATTATTATTATTATTATTATTATTATTATTATTATTATTATTATTATTTTACCCGAGGTACACATGATCCCTCGGGAGTTCAAAAATTAGGGGGCTTGTTCTGGAATGGCTAGTCTTCGCATATGGTTTTGGTTGAGTCATAGCATATTATGGTTTTATGTATGGTTTTGGTTCAGTCATAGCATATTATGGTTATTATTATTATTATTATTATTATTTATTTATTTATTTTTTATTTTTTATTTTTTTGCCCCGAGGTATACAGGATCCCTCAGGGACTTCAATAGTAATTAATGTAACATCCGGAAAATCAAACCTCGTCGTCCGGAGGCTCTGGGAATGTCCCGTTAAAAGCAATAGAGTTGTAGCGTTGTATACAAATAGATAGACGCTGGAAGAGAAACGAAGCCTCACGGCGGTCTCCACTGATGGTTGAAAGGCGTCTACCTTATTATTATTATTATTATTATAATTTTTTTATTATTATTTGTTGGCCCCAAGCAGCTTGACATGGCGCCTTGGAAAGCCACAGCGCTGAAACGCTGGACCATCATCGACAGGCTGTTGAAAAGGAAGCTTGCTTCATCATCATCATCATCATCATCATCATCATCATCATCATCATCATCATCATCATCATCATCATCTTTTTATTTTTTATTTATTCCGGATATTTCTATAGCGCCTCTCGAAGTCAACTACTACTCAGAGGCGCTCCCGACTACAGCATTTGATACGGTGCCGGAATTTTCACGCCGAAGCGCCACGAGCAATTGCGAGTGAAGGACTTGCCCAAGGTCCGTACGCAGCGGCTAGAGTGGGATTCGAACCTGCAACCCTCCGGTCACAAGGCGCCGAACTTACCACTGAGCCACCACGCCCCATCATCATCATCATCATCATCATCATCATCGTCGTCGTAGTCGTCATCATCATCATCATCATCGTCGTCATCATCATCATCATCATCATCATCATCATCATCATCATCATCATAATCATCATCATTAACATCACATCATCATCATCATCATCATCATCATCATCGTCAGCATCATCAGCATCATCATCACTATTACTATTACTATTATTATTATTATTATTATTATTATTATTATTATTATTATTATTATTATTATTATTATTATTATTATTATTATCCTTATTTTCTTATGCCCCAAGGTACATATGATCCCTCGGGGACTTAGATATTAGACTATTTATTGTTATTTCCGGAAAATCAGGTTCCCACAAGAGGAACGCCTCGCTCTCCTCTTCATGCGACCATGAGCAATGCCAATAACTTCTTCTAAAGAGCAATGGATGAAATCCAATGCTATCGACTTCTTAGCAATGAGCAATGGATGAAATCTAATGAGACCAACTTCTTCGAACAGAGCAATGGATGTAAAACCCAGCGATTAAGGGTCGGACAAGACCTGGGAATAAAGGCTAAACGAAAAACGACCTTACTCTAGGTATACACGAACTGACTATGTACAAAGCGTTGCTTTCATTTCATTTCGTGAAAATGCGAGAAAAAGTTGACGTCAAGGACCCTGGAGGCAGTCACAAGATGTCGCTAACAACTTGATAAAACAACGCTCTGTTTAGGCATCTTTAAACGCTCTATGCATCGCTTTCAATCACAATAAATTCTATACCACTGACAATTAGGTTGGTAGAAGCCTCGACAAAGTAGGAGGGCGACACTTTGAAATTATTTTCCGTCTCAAAAGTTTTGATTTAGACACCCTTAATGCGCTTTAAAACGACACTCTAGTTTAGGCCTACGTCAATTGCGTTTAACCTCAATATTTTGAACCGGAAACGTACTGAAAGTGACTGAGGAAGAAAGGGACATGGGAGTGATTAAGCGCAAGAGTGCAAAATCTTCAAGGCAATGCGCTGAAGCATCAAACAGGCTAACTCAACATTTGGTATGATAAGAAGGACAATAGTCACCAAAGTCAAGGATACAATACTGAGGCTGTAGACATTGCTAGCTAGGCCACAGCTGGAGTACTGTATCCATGTATCGATGGAATCCATACCTGAAACAGGACGTGGAAAAGCTGAAGTACCGGGTAAGTGAAAGAAGAGCTACACAAATGATTTTGGGCTACAAGGATTTGAGTTATGAAGAAAGGTTGAAAAGGTGTGGGCTAACAACATTGAAGAAAAGGAGGTGCAGAGGAGATCTAATCGAAGCATATAAGATTATCACTGGAAAGGAAGCATTACAGTCGGAGAGGGACAGAGGGTCTTTGAATTAGCACCAAACAAGGCAACTCGGGGACACAATGCCATGTATAATTTATTTAAGAAGCCGAAAGGAACATTAGTGCAGATAATCTTCAGTGCAAGAGTTGTTAACCTGTGGAATGCTTTGTCTCAGCGGACACTATCACAGCTTTTAAGAAAAGGCTATTAAAATTGAGCTATTAAGCGTTCGAGGTTAATTTGCAGTGGTTCTGATACAGACTACACGTCTTCTGAACCACCTACAAATCTTGTTATATTAGGCTATGTCATGCTATCATATTGCCTAAGCGCATAGCTTTAATTATTGGCGTGAATACACCAGGGATCAGCGGACTTTGACAATCGCAGCCGCGACCTATTAGGATCGCCCGATAGCGACATGATGTTGTCTGCGAGGTGGCGTGGTGCGAAGTTGTTCAGACATTTGTACACACTAACTAACTGACAGAATGTTTGCTAACCGAAAGGCATTGAATCATAATAAGGTAATAACACAACAGGACTGCATTTAACTTTTGACGATATGGCACTTTAGTTAAAGCCACCCACCTGGTCTTAGCTCAAACAGCTCGCAGAGATCAAATTAGTTAAATATGCAGACTTGGCGGATGAAACAAGTTGTCGAACAAGATTGTATTGCTGTTCAAATTTACTACGGTAAGATGAAAGACGGGAGTGGGCCAACCAACGCTCCAGTAGACTCAAGATTGAAAACGTTTGAACTTATAATTTTGTTGTAGTCTGTTTATAATCGTCTCAAGTTACAACAATGTTCAAATGACGGAAGCCTACATGTATAAGCAACGGCAGTTAACGTCAAATCTTACCAGAAGAATGATCTCCAGATCATGTGAATGCTTCTGGTTCTCTGGTTCTGCAATCTACCGCTGAGGTCACAGCACTATTCCGTGGGGCCGAGGCTGCATTCATTCATTCATTCATTCGCATCGGGCATTTATATAGCGTCTCTTCAAGGAAAACTACTCAGAAAAGCTCCCCAGTCCACCAGCACGACTGAATAGAGCGATCTTAAGGCCAGAAAAGAACGTGGGAGAAAAGGTTCTGGTGAGCAAGCGGAGCGCTAGGGGAAGGCTATTCCAGGTTAGAATCCACAGAGAAAGCGCGATGCTGCCTGGTAGAGGTACGGACAATTGGAACAGAGAGCAAGCCTTAGTCAGACGAGCGAAGGGATCTAGGACCCCACGCGCTGAGCAGAGCTCGCGCAGATAGATTGGAGCAATGTCCAGCGAGCACCTCCAGACCAGGACAGCCAACGTATACGTGACTCGCTGCTCAAGGGGGAGCCAGTGGAGAACATCACGCATGTAACATGACCGAGTAATACCTAGGACATCACCGAGTAATACATAAGACATGACCGAGTAATACCTAGGACACGACCGAGTAATACATAAGACATGACCGAGTAATACCTAGGACACGACCGAGTAATACATAAGACATGACCGAGTAATACCTAGGACACGACCGAGTAATACATAAGACATGACCGAGTAATACCTAGGACACGACCGAGTAATACATAAGACACGACCGAGTAATACATAAGACATGACCGAGTAATACATAAGACATGACCGAGTAATACCTAGGACACGACCGAGTAATACATAAGACACGACCGAGTAATACATAAGACACGACCGAGTAATACATAAGACATGACCGAGTAATACATAAGACACGACCGAGTAATACATAAGACATGACCGAGTAATACCTAGGGCGGACAATATAACGAGGAAACAGTTTTGACAAGAATGCTATGCATTGTATAAACTATATATAGGGCCTAGACCTAAGTGCGGTATAAGCATTTGGTAGGAATAAAGACTTACTTACTTACTTACTTACAGTCCTACGTGAAAAAAGTGAAAGATAAAAAATAAAGAGAAAAAGTCTGCATACTGTTTTCAACCTGTTATCTTATATTTTTGCTTAGATTAGAAATTTAGAACAATTGTAAATTCAACAATGCTCCAAAATTTCTTATTTCCACGTCTAAAGCGAACACTGTTTTGGAAAGAACATGACTGTGCATCACTCATTTTGGCGCCAAATTAATGTCTTCTACCATAGAAGAATTCTGTAAAGTGGGGAAAAATTTTACGCCGCTGAAAATATATCGGAGACATTACACCAAGCTTCAGGATACATTCATGGTCTAAATTTCGATATTACTAAGCGCCCTTTAAGTCTGTAGTGGCTAGGACGCGAAGACATAAACTGCCTGATGTCACAGCACTCTGTCTGTACTCTGTATACCTGAGCGTCCGGAGGGGGCAAAGGGGGCATTTGCCCATTTGGATTTTGCAAATATTTAAAAAAATAAAATCTTTTGATTATTATGATTATAATCAGATTATTACAACAGTCCCAACACGATTTTTCAATGCGAAAAAAACCCAATTATTTAGGTAAAGTCCTTGATCATTATTTATTTTTAAATTATTGATATGCAAATTTCTATATATGAAAACGTCATTTTCCACCCCCTATAAAATTTTGGCCCCTGCAAAAATTTTGAGGCCCCCTAAAAAATTCATGTGGACGCCCATGCCTGTAATTGCCAAATAGCGTTGCCTAACGTGATTTAAAGCTCCCAGTTATGACTGGCTCAATTACTGCGATTTTGTGTAAAAATAAATGTAGTGTCCGCGTTTTATATATATATATATATATATATATATATATATATATATATATATATATATATATATATATATATATATATATATATATATATATATATATATATATATATATATATATATATATATATATATATATATATATATATATACATGCATACCTATATATATAATATCGACCGTATTGCGTCTGCCTTGCTGATTTTTATGAACTTAACTGCAAGACAAGTGAATTTGCATGTAATCTATTGACTATTTAAAATTCACTACAATAGCAAACGTGTCATTAAAACGTTTATTCGTCTGAAGATAACGACACTCAGATGACGATAATGTGCTCATTAGGAAATCATCATGAATAATAAAATTAGAAATTTTATGACGGTTGATATTTAGAAAATTGCGACAGTGTGTAAAAGTCTCTTTCCAGTTAGCATGATTTTGCATCCAGTCTCTTTTCAATTATAATTATTAGGACAAGTCAAATGAACTAATTTAAAATGCTAAACACGTGTGTTTTCTATTTTAATATACTTTCTCAGCTGTGCAACCTTGAGGCTGTCTAATACCGCAAACTTGCTGATGTCGCTGGTCCAAAGTAAATCAATCATGTCTGTCAAAAGATTCCGGATAAAGAGCGCTGATGAAAGAAACACAAGAAATACAACTACTTAAAGAAATTTAAAAAGTGATTCGGGTGTTTTGCTACCATTACTCACTATTCTGTAAAGTTGAAGAATACAGTACAATACAATACCACGTAGGCCTATTTAGTTTTATTCATACATGCATATTGTATAGCGGATCCCTTTTCCATAATTTCTTCCTTGTCCATCTTTCAACCTCATTTCCTTATTGATCCTACTGTGTCTTCTGTTTCTAAAACAAAACAATTGTGGTTGAAATACATGCGGGTTAAAAGAATACTAATAATTTCTCTGCTTTACAGCATGTTTATTTACACGGTTATGTTCGCCTTCCCTCATAGCTGACTTCCTGGGCTGTTAGCGCTTTGATCACGTGTTTAAATATCAATTTGTCTTAGGATCAGGAAGTTGCATTGCGAAAACTTCACAAATGCGATTTGCATTAGGCCTAGCGAATTTCATCGAGTTCAGTCTTGATTGGTGTTCGTGGTTCAACAATTTATTTTTCTTTATCAAAACTCCTTAAATTTAAGGTAAGGTAAGTTGTAGCCTAGTTTAGCAGAAGCCCTCCCTCAGTTAATGGTTTCAAAAATATAAAGCTATGTATTTCATCAATAAAGTAATTCATTGACTGTAACGCTGGATATTTCTGTTCTGATGGAGGTTTGATTTAGACTGAAATTTTGATTTTTCTACTTGCCTGGTTTTAACGCAAGCGCAGGAACAACAGGTCCTCACACGTTTGAAATACCGGCAGCATGCAAATTAGTTTTCTCATGAGCCCTACATAAAATCTCTTTAATGACTCACAATCATTATTCCCAGAAATACCACGATGCACTCTTTAATCTATGCAGCCAACACGGGTATTAACTTCTATTAAGCGTTGAGGTGACATGGTGATAGTGACGACGATGATGACTACCACAACGATGACGGTGATGACGATATGATGATGGGTTGGTGATGAAGACTGGTGATGAAGACCACAACGAAAACTTGTAATTTACATTATTAAAGGTGATGGAATATGCGGAAAAATTGAAGGAGGAAACAATATCTCAATTCATTGTTGGGACATGCCAATTGGTTCCAAAGTCGTATGATGCTGTTTCTGAACCTCTCCTTTCCGGAACGTGGTATGAGATACGTTGTGGCAGCAATATGGAGTTCTATATACGACCGATGAATTCACTCTTCAACGACGTTGACTTATTAATAGTAGAATATGATCATTTGGCCTTCACAGAAGATTTTCCAGTGTTGCCAAACGATGTAAGTCGCCTACACGAAACGATCAACTGTTACAGGATGGAGCCGTACCTCAGGTTTCCAGGTTTTGTTCGACTTCGAGTTTGGGGGAAAATGATTTATAGCTGGAAATATAAAACATACGAACTTAGCCATACGACCAATTCAGATAATACATACTGGATGCTCAATATGGATACTGCTTTAGCTGATCAGCGCATCACAGATGAATGTTTTATTGGGCAACCAGATACTGTGAGAGGTCCAGCAATTACGATTCAGAATAGTAACACAATTGTGACGACCGATAACGTCTGGAGCCTGTGGTGCCCTCGGTGGCCTAAAGAAGCCCAAAGTTGGTCCAAACGACCTAGAAATCACGGATGGCCGATGATTGCTACAATGTCTGAAGTTGTACAACAAGGTTGTCATTTGGTATACGTTCAGCATCGTGCTTGTAGGAACGATAAACGACAGTGGAGATTGTCATTTTCAGTGGCAGAAGTGATTTTAATTCAGAGTTGGAGTCAAGTTCAGCAGATTGTATATCATTTGCTGAGATTCTTTTCCAAGAGAGAATTAATACAAGACGATTGTCCAAAGGAAGATGAGATTCTCTGTACATATCACTTAAAGACGCTGATGCTATGGGCTTGTGAAGAGATGTCACCAGAATGGTGGAATTCGTCTTCGATTATTGCAATCTGCTGCGAGTTGCTTAAACAGGTTTCAGAATGGCTAAAGAGGAGATACTCAGTGGCGTCACTAGGGGGGTGCGGGGGGTGCGGTCCGCACCGGGTGACACCTTCAGAGGGGGTGACACCCAAATGACAAAATGACTAAAACATTTTTGGTGCAAAGTTTCAGTAGAAATTTATTATTTTTAAATTAACAACAACAGATAACAACGAAAACATTTTTCATATGCCCAGTTTACATGTACTGTATTAATATCAATTTAAAAAAAAATTACTAAGGATACTGTATGGCAGTGGCGCAACTAGAAAATTTTCCTGGGGTGCTCATATTGCAAGCGTCGAATGCGCGAGGCCGCGAGTGCTGAAGGCAGGAAGCCTATAACGAATAGGGGATCTGAGGGAAGCCAACGCATCTTGTAGTAGTTGAAATCAAATGGAACACGTTTTTGGGAACTTAGGCTCTTGTTTGTCAGCTGTTTTTGGACGATAAGTCATTAAAACTTTAAGAAGAAATTGGTTTTCCAGGATCCCAGACTAACAGCATGACAACAAAGTTTTATTTTAAAAGAAACGGGGTTTCGTCGTTACCTTTCGGCTCTTCAGAAGTGTCTAGTTAATCTTTTTCAGTTAAAATAGATTTAAAAAATTTCTTACTGTTTTTTGTAAATTGGCTGAGCATTTTGTCCTGTGCTATAACTTAGCCGATGCTGCTACCTTGTTAGCAGATATTCTCAATAGTTTTGCAATCGTGTGGCAGACATAGCTGTCCTCAGCTGACTTTTTATGAGACGAAGCCTAGAAAGTGCTTGTTTTGTAGAACAAGATGTCACTGGTAGGGCAAGCATATAAAACGAAACAATTCACTTAGTTCCATTGACAATCGTCAGAGGATCTATCAGAATGAAACCCTGTAGGCTAACTTTGAAGTCTAGTTGTCTCTCAAAGTTTCTGGGTCTTGCTGGTGAAGTTCGCAAAACTGACGTTTCAAGTTCTACCGTCATTTATCCCGTTTGAAGAGCCAGAAGAACGCCTAAGGACGGGTTGTTAAAACAACTTGCCAGCAATGTTGTTCTTTGACCAAGTCAAGAATTTCAAAATACTCGCAAGGTTGAAGAGTTGGATTATTGCGCTGCTATAGTAGACCAAAATTAATAATTCTTGCATCACCCCCACCCCGAAAAGCAAACTCATCGAATTTGGAAAAGTTGTGTGGGTCACATTTTAAACCCTGGGGCTGCCCCCAGGTTCTCAAGCACCCCCTAGTTGCGCCACTGCTCTATGGTCTGGTAAGGCACTAAGGGAAGAGGTCCATGGGGTGACACCATGACTTACCGCACCGGGTGACACCAACCCTAGTGACGCCACTGGAGATACTGTCCGAATTATTTCATTCCTGAGGCAAATTTGTTTAATGAGCCATTGAGCCCGACAATGCTTGACAAGATTAAAAGACAATTGAATAAATTCTGCACACCTGGCGTTCTCTCTGAGTGGTTCCTGGTAAATTACATACTTCCAATCATTCGAACAGATTTCGAATTTGGACATATTGTGGATATTTCAGAATGCTTCCAATCTCTAATTGACAATCGGAAAACATTGCAGTCAGAATCTCTGGATTTCTTGTTTGCCATTGAATTTACCCATTGTAATCTCTTGACTCGTAGATCAATTAATTGTCGCCATATACAACCCAGATCCATTTTAAGTGAAATGCGTCAATTCAGGGATTTTGTTAGCAGACGAAAAAATGTCAATGCTACCGGTTGACGTTTCGTATTTCACACACTTTGATAAAACGGTGTATTGTTTGAATATCGCATATGGTTTAGATTATGGAGAAATATCATGGGAGAGCGAGCTATTTGAACATGTCAAAGGAATTTTCTGGAAACTTAAAATCGTAAGATGTCAATATCATATATTTCCTGAACCCTTAACAGCACAAAGAAGTCAGTGTCAATATTTTCGAGCGCAGGATTTGATGGAAAATTTAACTGGGTCAAATAGCCCATCAGAATTTCAACTGTTGTCTGTCATGGCGAAAAGGTGTCTCAGAAAGGCTCTGAAGTGTGACGATTCTCAATCCAACGTCATTGCTGCTGCAGCTTTGGTCTACCTAGCTGCTCTCCATTTTGCATCATCAGAATACCAGTTAGTAATAGACATCTGCTCAGAAGTCTTGATATTTCAAAAGATCCACACAGAAAATGAAACATTGAATGCATTGTGTTTGTTATTCATTGATGATGTTGCTACAATCGTTGGATTTTCTCTGCTTTGCAAGAAGTTCAATGAAAACATGCACCTTAGTAAGAGACAGATAGGCATATATCTCGATTTTCGTATTACGGCAAGGGTGTTTGCTTACTATTTGACAGTAACATCTTTTGAGAGAACATCTAAGAAAATTGATTTGAATTCTAATTTTCCTACTTCGGTTGCTCCGTTAGATCGAATTTTGTTGGCTTTCGTCAAACAAAAGACAGGCATTCTGACGAAGTCTTGCACTTGTTTGAAAACTTCCAAGCAGTGTGTATATCGCAGAATCGATTCTTTGACGAAAAGTTCTACTTTAAGTGTGGATACCTTGATTTTTACTAGAAAAGTAATTGACTTTTTAACAGAATATGCTTTAGAAAATATGACGTCATTCTACAGAGTGATTCACAAAGACTTTGACATCAATTGTGAACGCAGCGGACTGCTTTCGTGCCTTGTATCTTTATACGTGTCGCAAATATGGTGAAGTGTTACATTTATGTGAAGAAATTCTGAAACAGCCTGATCTTCGGAGCGATTTGAAGAAGTTCGCATTTGCGAATGTTTTGGTTAAGCCCCCGTTTGACTCTTTTTTCGATAGAGACGTACAATCGTTGGTAGGATTGCATACTCTCCTGCATTTTTTATCACCTCTGAATGATGATGATTTGCGCAAATTCAAGTTAGCTGCGGAATTGTTTGACCAATATGCGCCCAAGCTACCTCTTGTGAAGCATTACACCGTTACAAGTAATTATTTTATTGGAAGACATTTCCTTGCGAGATATCTTAAACTTAGATGTTATGTGGCCTGTAATTATCCTTGTAGAAATGAATTATCTATTTTTTGTGCTAGGAAGAGTAACCTTCCGTTTGAAAACATTATTCGCTGGTTTCTTCGACAACGTTATCGTAAAATTCAATAATGCAGTCGTTATAACATCTAAGTTTCAACGACAGAGTTTCATCATGCATATGACAAGGTTCTGTTTTCCGGTTGATTGCTTTTTGTCATATGTAAAGGTGTTGCTGTAAATAATTTATGAAATGTCTGTGAGAGAGGGATGGTATTTAGTTGTCTAAATTTTTTCAAATTCATTAAAATTTACGCAATGGAGAAATGGCCAACACAGGGAAGAGGCATTAATGATTGGAATTACCCAATGGGAGCATAACCTCATGCACAATAATGTAATACACCGATCAAGCAAACAGAAATTTGAAATCTGGGAAATGCCAAATTTGTCTCAAAAGCTCTCTGCTCCGAAATTTTAATTTACAGCACTTTGTAGACGTAGTTACAAACGATTTAAACTAACAATTGTAAGCTAGACAACTTATTAAGCTCTACTGTAAAACTAGCAAACCAAATCTTGCCTCCATTAGATCAAGAGAGACGTCGAATATATATTGATTCCCGGAGAACAAAAATTAATCATATACTTGGCTAACTATTGCTCACAGTTGACCTCTGGCTGTGTGTACATCAGCGAGTAATCTGGTTCTCGTGACTTCATTCTATATGGAAGCGAGCGAGTGAAATTTGACATTTCCTGGTAAAGTTAACGCAGAAAGATAAATTCAGCATCCAAGGACTTAATGGAACGATTTTACTCTTCAGTTCATTAAGGATATTTGGGAAACAAACCAATCCTGCGTCAGTTATTAGGTTCTTTAACTTTACAGAACTCGAAGATGCGATAATATTCTAGCAGATTTGAGAAGGTACTATATTCATTCCGATTTCAATGATTTACATCTGCTTAATATCTTATCTGGCTCATCGTATAATCTGTTTTTTGACGAAGACATACACTTTTGAGTAATTGTAAGGGTCTTATTGATATCAGATCTAACCAATCATGTGACGAATTGCTATTTTTGTATGGCATCAGCACTTAAGCATTGAATCTCCAAGAAGTTCTAGGAAATCGGCTGGCAACTTCCCTGGTATACCGCCTATAATTCACCCATTACATCACGGAGAAGGACTTCCCACCATAACCACAAGAAGCATAATCACTGTAAAGATCATAAGATGACCAAGATAAATCTCCTGAGTCGTCACCATTAAAATTTCCCGATTTTATTCCTGATATGCGCAGAATGAACTCAACAATCTGATCAAAGACCTAGATTTTTCAAAAATGAGGAAGAAATTTTGGCCTCCAGGCTACATAAATGAAATCCGTCTGGAAGATGACCTTGTCTTCTGTCATGAAGAGAACAACTGTGCCATGTGATCACCGCAAACAGCTTAACGCTTTGTGCTATTTCCTTACACATAACCACTTCCGAGACAACAATTTGATCTATTTCTGTCCTTTCACCCTTCCTTCCTTCCTTCTTTCTTTCCATTTCATCGCTCTCCCTTCGTTATGCGTTTTCAGTCAGTCAGTCAGTCAGTCTCTATCTCTCTGTCTCTGTCTTTCTGTCTCTGTCTCTGTGTTTCTCTGCCTCTGTCTCGTAACGTATGACTTTAGTTTCTATTTGACTGAGATGCGGGGAAAGCCGTTATAAATTAAACACATTTCCAATTTCGCTTGGAATGTATTGATATCCGAGGTCATGCATTGTAATATATATCTTTGCACATTAGTTCCATGTTATGATTTTCAAGTAGTCGTGCGATCCATTGACATCGCTCAACCTATACTTTGTAACCATCGACCTGCTACAACGATTGCACAAGCAATAACCTGCGGTTTTAAGACTTCAACAGAAGTCCGATTTGTTTTTAAGTTAATCTGTCAACAATCGTCGTTTTAATTTTGGGTTAGATGTGAAAACAGCAGTTTTGACATCTGCTGTGCCAGCCAATTTTGAATGACCTTTACAAAGCATTAGCCTCTTCGGTTTATTTTAGCATTTTGTGACTGTCTCAGAACTTTTAAAATTTTCTCTTAATTCCACAAATATAATATAATTTTATTATCTTCTTTTATTCCCAGCTGCTTCGTGAAGCGCCAGAATAAATATAAAGATAACAGAGTCATGAATATTTCTGAATCTATTTTCATTCATGAACAGATTTTTAAAGTCAACTCTACCAGAAACCAGGTTTAGGAGTCGGGTTAACTCAACGACGTGTTCCCAGATCTGACTAAATTCGCTTACATACCTACTCAATGACATAATAATTTATCTGATTAATTACAAATATTTAATTTATCACGGCAATTAATTTAATTAGCTGACATTTGATTGCTATGAATGCTTGCACTTTTGCCGAGATGTTTTTGAAAGCCCTGGACCATGTAGGAATAGTATGGCTTTGAGCTATGTAAACAAAGGTGTCGCCTTTGCCTATCGTTGCGTTGAGCAGGAGATTTGCTCTCGGCGCCTCTCTTCTCATATTACAGACGGTTGGGATCGATAATGACGGGGAAGACGGTTGACTGAGGGTTGTGAATGCAGTCGATGTGTCCAGGGAAGGCGTTGACTTCAACGCCACGCTTTCCATAGGCAACCACGAACGGATTTCCATCGATAGATGTCACTTGACTAAGATGGCGGAATTTATTGGTCTTTGTCACGTGAAATCTCCATCTGTGAAAACGCTCACGCTGCCGCACATGTAGTCTCTTTGACTCTGTCTCATTGTCCTTCTGTATCGTCGGCGTGTTTTCTATGCTGACTGCTTGCTTTCTGTGTAGTCTGCCTGTCTGTGCTTGTATGGTTTGTGTCTGCCTGTTTCTATCTCTGCAAACGTGGCACCCATTCAAACGGGCAGCGGTGGTGAAGGATCTCACCCGATCAATTCATTGAAAAATGAGCAGGGTCGAGGCCATATACGGTCGCTATGCATTTACATTTTACCGTCTGTTTGTTTGGTGCGTTGTCTGCTTTCTTCTTTCTCCAGAATACCCGAACGAATTGAATAGAAGTCATATCAGTCACCAACAAGACACTTCAATCCTCCCAGCCCTCCTATCTCCGACAGCAGTACACGGTTCAACCAATTCGCTCAACTCGCTCCTCTTCCGCCCTAACACTTCTTCGCCCTTCCGTTACCTCATCACTGAAATTTGCGAATTGCTCCATAGCCACAGCTGTTCCATCTCTCTGGAACACACTTCCGCCAGTATAAGGCCTACTACAACAAATTTCTGATCCACCCTATGAACTCACCAAAAACCTCATCTCCAGCTATCTCTCAACAAGTCTTCCATTCAAAACTGAAAACACTGCTCTTTCACAAATCCTATCTTGATTCCTCTTCTTCGCCTTAGCTCCCCCGCCGTTTCAACTCTAAACACTACCAACCTTAATTAGACGTCTGACCCCTTTGGATCTTTACCTAGATTTCTGGAACCGATTTCACCTCCTCCCCCGCCTATCGATTTGACTAAGCGCCCGTGAATAAGCTGGTTCCCGCAACTTCGCTTGTTTAGGCGCTGGAAAAATTTCGAGATTAAGTAAGTAAGTCAGTGTATACTTTAATAAACGTTAGCAAACGCACAGCGCTTTACATACAATGTTACACAAAGGGAAAGAAATAGAACAATGAAGTAATAATAACGTTAGATCATTAATGAAATAATTGCAGCAGAGCCTAACTGTGCAGCATCCTACCCGGGAAACCTCGTCGGGTAAGAGGGAATCAAGTTTAGGGAGACCGATTACGATTGTTTCGGTTTGCTTATTTTATTGCCCACTTGTTTGTTTTGTCTATTTGTCAACTGAATTCTCACTTCAGTCGTCTGCTTGATTATTCTGCCGTCTCCTTTCTTGTTTTGTTTTCTGTTTCTTCGCTTTGACTTTTGTTATCAACATTTGATAGTATCGTCTGTTGTCATGGTAACGTGTCTGTCTTGTTATTGTCCTCTGCTTGTCTGCCTGAATGCGTCTGTCGGCTCTTTGTGTCTATCTCTATGGTTTATTCATTTGTCTCTCTCTGTCTGTCTCTGTGTTCGTTTCTGTCCTTCTGCTAAGCAATCGATCAGAGAATGGCATCGACAGAAACCAGATGCATTTGCGGCAGCAGCGAAGGCTAAGCGTCGGACAAGACCCGTGAATGAAGGCTAAACGAAAAACAACTTTACTCTAGGTATATATACGAACTGACTATCACAGCACTGGGTCATAGACAGACAGACAGACAGACAGACAGACAGACAGACAGACTTGCACAGACACACGAACACACACGAACACAATGACGCACAGACAAACACACAGACAGACAGACATATGCAAACAAACGTATATAACACGTTTGCAGACAGACATACAAGCAGGGACACATACAAACGGACAAACACAGACAGACATGTGGACATAATTATATCAAAAGCGACATGTTGTAGAATGTGTTCTCCATTGCCTTTGCTGGACTAATGATCGCAATGAAATGCTCGCAACTAGCATACGGACGGACGGACGGACGGACGGACGGACGGACGGACGGACGGATGGATGGATGGACGGACGGACGGACGGATGGATGGATGGACGGACGGACGGACGGACGCACGGATGGACGGACAGACGGACGGACGGATGGATGGACGGACGGACGGATGGACGGACGGACGGACGGACGGACGGACGGATGGATGGATGGACGGATGGACGAACGGACGGACGGACGGATGGACGGATGGATGGATGGACGGATGGACGGATGGATGGATGGATGGACGGACGGACGGACGGATGGATGGATGGACGAACGGACGGATGGATGGACGGACGGACGGACGGATGGATGGATGGACGGATGGACGGATGGATGGATGGATGGACGGACGGACGGACGGATGGATGGATGGACGGACGGACGGACGGATGGATGGATGGACGGATGGACGGACGGATGGATGGATGGACGGACGGACGGACGGATGGATGGATGGACGGATGGACGGACGGATGGATGGATGGACGGACGGACGGACGGATGGATGGATGGACGGACGGACGGACGGATGGATGGATGGACGGATGGACGAACGGACGGACGGACGGACGGATGGACGGACGGATGGACGGATGGACGGACGGACGGATGGACGGACGGATGGACGGACGGACGGATGGACGGACGGACGGATGGACGGACGGACGGATGGACGGACGGATGGATGGACGGATGGACGGATGGACGGACGGATGGATGGACGGATGGACGGACGGACGGACGGACGGATGGATGGACGGATGGACGGATGGACGGACGGACGGATGGACGGACGGATGGACGGACGGACGGATGGACGGACGGACGGATGGACGGACGGACGGATGGACGGACGGATGGACGGACGGACGGATGGATGGACGGATGGACGGACGGACGGATGGACGGACGGACGGACGGATGGACGGACGGACGGATGGACGGACGGACGGATGGACGAACGGACGGACGGACGGACGGATGGATGGACGGATGGACGGATGGACGGACGGACGGACGGATGGACGGATGGACGGATGGACGGATGGACGGACGGACGGACGGACGGATGGACGGATGGACGGATGGACGGATGGACGGATGGACGGACGGACGGACGGATGGACGGATGGACGGATGGACGGATGGACGGAAGGACGGACGGATGGATGGATGGAGTGACAATCAAACGCAAATGATGACAATGTGTTCAAAAGGATAGCATCATCAATTATTCAATAGCAAACATGTTACCAAAGGTTTTTTAGGGCTGAAGATAAGATGCGGTTTTAAAGGATCCTGATATATTTCTCTGCTGTACAGCATGTTCATTTTCATATTAATAAACGCCTTCTCCTGTATCTCACTTCCTGCTGCACGTGGTAGGTTAGCATTAGTCACGTCATTGAGTGTCAATTCGTTTCAGGATTAGGAAATTGCATTGAGGAAACTTCATATATGCGCGTTTCATCGAGTTCAGTCTTAATAAATGTCTGAAGTTTAGCTATTTGGTTTTCTTAATCAAAACTGCTCATCAATAATTTTAAGTATCGCATAAGGTAAGTTGTAGCTTAGTAGAAGCCTTAATTTAATAATTTCGCAAATTGAGCTACGTAATTCATCAAGAAAGTACTATTGTTGAATGACTATTTGTGCAATTGGATATTTCTGTACTAATGAAAGTATGATTTAGACTGAAACTGTGAACTTTCTATTTGCTGGGTTTTTAGGCCTACGCAAGTGCGGGAACAACAGGTTCCCACACGATGGAATGGTAGTATACCAATTAAGGTTCTCATGAGTCCTAAAATAAATATCTTAAATGATCCACACTCATTATGCGAACTGGCGTCATCAAGCCCAGACGTGCCATGATGCACTCTTCAATCTATGCATCTAACACGAGATGAAATGGTGATCTTGATGACGACGATGACTGCAATAACGATGATGGTGACGATGATAATTTATGATGATGACTTGGTGATGAAGACTGCAACAAAAATGATGAAACTCACACTTGGAATTTTCATTAAAGTGACGGAATATGTGGAAAAAATTGATGGAAGAATTTATATCTGAATTCATTGTTGGGACATGCTAGTTGCTTCCAAAGTCGTTTCATGGTGTTACTGAACCTCTCAATTTCGAAAAAGATTATGAGATACGTTGTGGCAGCTCTGATCTATAAAAAATTATACTACACATGAATTCATGTTGTAACGACACTGATGCATTAATTTTCAATGGTAATCAGTTGGTCTTCGCAGAAGACTTTCCAGTGCCGCCAGATGATGTGATTCGCTTACACGATACGATGACATACTACAGGATGGAGTCATACTTCAGGTTCCCAGGTTTTGTTCGACTTCGATTATGAAGGAAATGAATTATTGCTGGAAATATAAAGGATATGAATTTAGCTATGCGAACGATTCAGATATTACATACATTGAGCTCGATATGGCTGCTGCTTTAGCTGCTAATCACTTGACTAATAGACGTTTTCTTGCACAATGACTCAATGAGATACTGTGAGAGGTCCAGCAATTACAATTCAAAATAGTGCAGTAATTGCGTCTACCGATAGCGTCAGGAGCGTGTGTTGTCCACGGTGGCCTAAAGAAGCCAACATTTGGTCTAAATGACCTAGAAATCACGGATGGCCGATGATTGCCACAATCACCGAAGTTGTACAACAAGGTTGTCATTTAGGCCTACTATACGCTCAGGAACGATGTAGGAACGATAAACTACAGTGGAGATTGTCATTTTCAGTGGTAGAAGTAATTTTAATTCAGAGTTGGACTCAAATTAAACAGATTGTCTATCATTTGCTTAGGTTCTTCTCCCAAAGAGAATTGATTATACAAATGATACAAAAGGATTGTCCAATGGAGGATGAGGTTCTCTGTAGATATTACTTAGAAGAATCTGACGTCATGGTCTTGTGAGGAAATTCCACCTGAATGGTGGAATTCCTCTTTTGGTATTGTAATAATTTGCTGTGAGTTGTTACAATATCTTTAAGAAAACAGTGTCAAAATTAATTCAGTAGAGAGTCAAGTATGAAGAGATTGAAGAGGTATTGAAAAGGATGATTGATTTGAAGTTATTTTTTTAGCAAAGCAAGGGCATTTATTCAGAGGACACCGAGAACATTCTGGCTTAGTTCAGAATAAAAAGCACTGGGAATTTTCTTGAACTATTAGAGCTCTTCGCCAAATATGATTCGACTTTGGAAAATCATCTAAAATTTGAAAGCAGAAATGAACCTTATTTATGCCATGACGTACAGAATGATCTGATCAAGGGACGTCTACACCATAGAAACCGTGGAGCAAATGCTCCATCCAAGAAATATGGGAGGAGATCTGTCAGTCTGTGTGCCACCATTTCAAGGGGAAAGAAAGAGGGAGGGGGAAAAAGAGGGGAATGGGAAGTTGCTCCAATGACTAAAGGAGGATAGACGCCCTTGCTTGCATCAGAACTGTTAGCGGAAATTTATAATGCTTAGTATTTCTCCTTTATTCTTGACTCAGCAATTATCTAGAACCGAACAGATGTCAGTTTCAAAAACCTTTATCTAACTTCAATTACCCTATTCTCATTAAAAATGTCCCACGCATGGGGGTCCATAGGAATTTTTGTAGAGGGGGGTTTCTTGGGGGAGCAAAATGATGTTTTTGCATGGAAAGCTATTCATGAACATTGAACACGGAACATGTGACAACTTTAAAAATAAATAATGGTCAAGGACTTTACCTAAATTATTAATTGTTTTTCTGCAGTGAAAATCGTGTTGAGACTGGTGTGACAACAATAATAATAATCAAAAGATTTATTATTTTTAAATGTGCGCAAAATCCAGTGGGGAGCAAGTGCCCCCTTTCCCCTCCGGACGTCTAGGGTCCAATGGGCAAAGGATACCGAATAGGAAACATTTCGTCACTTTGAAACAGTTTTATATTCGATAGTATGCATACTAATGGTCTGCCATAAACGTGCATTATTTCAAATGGAGGGTTACATTGTATTGTATACTGTCATTTAAAATTGATTACCAATTTGATATAGAACGTTGCGCCCCGCAGAAAAAGCCCTTGCCCCCATGCTAAAAAATCATGGATCCGCCACTCAGTAGAGCTTCATCGTGTACATGTCATAGATATTTACCTTGATTTTCCGTGCATAATAATCTACGAGTGCTGTACTTCGCTTTATCTGTGTGCAATCAAACGGTCAAAGATCATCCGACATTTGATTTGTTATCAGTAAGACTGCATGATACAGACTAGCTTGGTACGAGAATACCCATGGATAGGTGGTTGCAGTTTAGGAATATTTCTTAACTGACTACAAGAAATCCGAATTTGACTAAGAGGTTATCCTCTCAGAACCTGGTTAGTAAGCACCTTTACCTTACGAGTAATCTGTGTGTTCCCTGATTATGTCTGTAAGTCTGACTATCTCAATTGATAATGTCGAGCTAGAACAGATCGAATCCACGAAGTTTTTAGTGGTCCAAATCTATTCTCGACTTACCTGGAACGTTCATATTAAGTATTATATCAAATAACGTTGCAAAGAATGTTGTTTTGCATTTTGAAAAGAATAAGCCACTGCCTGCCCTCGTCGATATTACTAAATTTATATTATACTTCAATATTCACATACATTTCATATTGCAATATCTCCTGGGGAGCAAAGTATAAATCAGCCCTAGATCCCTTAGCAAAACTGCAGAAGACAGCTATCCGTTCTGTATTTAATATCCATTGGAAAGCAAATACCAAACACATCTTTCAAGATAATAACATCGTAACTATACACCAAATAAACTTCTTTCAGTGTCTTCTCTACATGTTTAGATTCCACTATAATAAGTTATTGCCACTCTCGATGGCTTCGTATTTCGTAAGTGGAACTTTGATCCACACCCACTTTACAAGCTCCGCCTTTAATTGGTCTTGGTCTCGAGGTTGAAAGTCTTGGTCTTGAGGTTCAAAGTCTTGGTCTTGGTCTTGAGGTTTAAGGTCTTGACAACAAGACTGGCTAAAATGATACTAAAATGATTCTCTGATTTACAGACTGCTTATTTTCATATTCATCAAAGCCTTCCTTTATGGCTCACTACCTAGGCCCATAGCGCTTTGACCACGTCTTTAATATCAATTTGTCTTAGCATCAGGAAGTTGCACTGAGAAAACTTCACACATGCGATTTTTATCGAGTGAAGTTCGACTGTTTAATTTTCTTTACCAAAACTCCTCGTTAAATTTTGAGCATCGTAGTTTAGTAGAAGCCTCCCTATAATGGTTTCGCAAATTAAGCTGCGTATTTCATCAACAAAGTAATTCGCAGACTAGTTCAGCAATTGGATATTGCTGGACCGATGGAGGTGTGATTTTGGCTGAAAATTAGAATTTCCACCTTTTTGGATTTTACGCGAGTGGAAGAGCAACAGGCTCTACATGTTTGGAATGGTAGCATCAGGCCCGCATTAAGGGGGCAGCAGAACCGGGCCCGCGGTTTTGAGGGGCCCGCATTTTCGAAAGTACATTAATTTTTTTTATTGTACCCATAATTGGCCCCCGCGCTGATGGCTATGTATAGGTAATCACAACACTCGGGCCCGCACTGGCCTTAATGCGGCCCTGGGTAGCATGCCAAATAAGGTTCTCATGAGCCCGAAAATAAATATCCTAGATGATCCACAATCACTATGCGAACTGGCATCATCACGCCCAGACTCGTCTTGATACGCTATTTATCTAAGCAACTAACATGGGTATTGAACGTTGAGATGAAATGGTGATCGTGACGACGACAATAACTTCAGCAAAGATGGTGACGATGATATGATGATGGCTTGGTGATGAAGACTGTAAAAAAGATGATGAAACTCAAAGTAGTAATTTATTTTTAAGGTGATGGAATATGTGGAAAAATTGAGGAAACAATGTGCATCTGAATTCATTGTTGGGACATGCCAGTTGGTTCCAAAGTCGTATGATCCTGTTTCTGAACCTCTCCATTTCGAAGACTCCTATGCCATACACTGTGGCAGTTCTATGGAGTTCTACATACGACCATTGAATTCATGCATCGACGACATAGATTTATTAATCGTAGACCGTGGTCGTTTGGTATTCACAGAAAACTTGCTAGCGGTGCCAACTGATGCGAGTCGCTTAAGCGATAGGATCGAATGCTACAGGATGGAGCCATACATCGAGTTCCC
Organism: Allolobophora icterica; assembly: GCA_963556255.1. Lineage (NCBI taxonomy): Eukaryota > Metazoa > Annelida > Clitellata > Crassiclitellata > Lumbricidae > Allolobophora > Allolobophora icterica. The sequence goes on from OY744604.1 coordinate 95,438,381, forward strand.
AGGTTTTGTTCGACTTCAATTTTGGGGAGAATTGAATTACAGCCGGAAATATAAAAAATATGAATTTAGCCATACAAACAATCCATATTACTTTATTGCGGATTTAGCTGCTGATGTAGCTGCTCATCGCTTGACTAGTAAAGGTTTTGTTTCGCAATCAGACACTGTGAGAGGTCCAGCAATTACGATTCAGTATAGTGGGGCACTTGGACCGAGCGATAGCGTATTGAGCCTGTGGTGCCCTCGTTGGCCTAAGGAAGCCAAAAGTTGGTCTAAACGACATAGAAATCACGGATGGCCGATGACTCATACAATCTCCAAAGTTATACAACAAGGTTGTCATTTGGTATACATTCAGCATCGTGCCTGTAGGAACGATCGGCTACAGTGGAGATTGTCATTTTCAGTGGCAGAAGTAATTTTAATTCAGAGCTGGAGTCAAGTTCAGCAGATTGTTTATCATATGCTCAGATTTTTCTCGAAGAGTGAATTAATACAAAAGGATTGTCCAAAGGAAGATGAAGTTCTCTGTAATTATCATTTAAAGACTCTGATGTTATGGACTTGTGAAGAGATGTCACCAGCATGGTGGAATTCTTCTTCTGTTATTGCAATCTGTTGCGAGTTGCTTAAAAAGCTTTCAGAATGGTTAAAGAGGAGATGCTGCCCGAACTATTTTATTTCTGAAGCGAACTTATTTCATGGGGGATTGAGTTCGACAATGGTTGACAAGATTGAAAGACAACTGAAGAGATTCTGCAAATCTGAAGTTCTCTATCAATGGTTCCTGGCAAATTACATACCTCCGATCATTCTAACATATTTCGGAGTTGAACATATTGTGGAATTATCAAAATGCCTTCTTTCTCTCATTGAATATCGGAAAACACTGCAGTCAGAATCCTTGGATTTCTTGTTTTCCATCGGATTTGCCAGATGTAATATCTACACTCGTATATCAATTAATTCTGAAGCATTACAACAGAAATCCATTTTTAGTGAAATGCGTGCATTTAGACATCTTGTATTGTTAGGAGGCAGAAGAATGTCGATGCTACCAATGCCGGTTGACATTTCATGTTTCACATACTTTGATAAAACGGTGTTTTGTTTGAATACTGCGTATAGTTTAGGTTATACAGAAATATCATGGGACAGCGAACTATTCGAATATGTCCAAGGAAATTTATGGAAACAAAAAATCGTAAGCTGTCATTATCGTGTATTGCCTGTACCCTTCACAGCAGAGAAAAGTCATTTTCAATTTTTACGCGCACAAGAATTGATGGAAAATTTAAGTGGGTCAAATAGCAGTTCAGAGTTTAAGCTATTGTCTCTGATTTCGAAAGAGTTTCTCTGCAAGGTTCTGGAATGTAACAATTCTCAATCCCACCTCATTGCTTCTGCAGCTTTGATCTACCTGGCTGCTCTCCATTTTACATCATCAGAATACCAAATAGTAATAGACATCTGCTCAGAAGTCTTTATGTGTCAAACGATCCACAAGGAAAATGAAAAATTAAATACATTGTGTTTGTTATTCATTGATGATGTTGCTAGATTCGCTGGATTTTCTCTGCTTTGCAAGAAGTTTAAAGAAAATATGCACTTTAGTACGATGAAGATTTTTGTCGATTTTCGTCTTACGGCAAAGGTACTTGCCTACTATTTGACAGCAACATCTGCGGAAAGAATATCTAAACAAATTGAATTGAATCTTGATATACCTACTTCGGAATTTCCTTTAGATCAGTTTTTGTTGGCTTTCGCGGAGCATAAAAAAGTCATTTTGACGAAGTCAGGCACTTGGTTTAAAACTGCCAGGCGTTGTGTATATCGCAGAACGAATGTTGTGAGTAAAAGTGTGGATACCTTGACTCTTACTGGAGAACTAATTGATTCTTTAACGGAATATGCTTTAGAAAATATGACTTCATTTTACCGTGTGATCCACAAAGACTTTGGCATCAAGTGCAACACAGCTGACTGCTATCGTGCTTTGTACCTTTATAAGTGTCGCCAATATGGTGAAGTGTTGCATTTATGTGAAGAAATTCTGAAGGAGCTTGATCTACAGAGCGATTTGAAGAAGTTCGCATTTGCGAATGTTTTGGTGATGACACCGTTTGACTCGTTTTTTGATAGAGACGTGCAATCGTTGGTAGGATTGCATACGCTCCTTCATTTTCTATCACCCCTGAATGATGATTTGAGCAAATTTAAGGTAGCTGCGGAGTGTTTTTACCAATATGCGCCCAGAGGACCTCTTGTGAAGCATTACACCGTTGCAAATAATCATTTTCTCGGAAGACATTTTCTTGCGGGATATTTGAAACTCAGATGTTATATCGATTGCAATCTTCCATTCAGAAAAGCATTGGCTAATTTTTCTGCTATGAAGTGCAGCCTTCCGTTTGAACAGATTATTCACCGGTTTCTTCGACAAAGATATCGTAAATTTGAATAATGACGACAGAGGTTTATCATGTAAATGACCATGTTCTGTTCCCAATTGATTTAATTTTTGTCATATGTCGATAAATTGAAGGGGCTGTAAATAATTTCTGGAGTATCTATGCAGGGACGCACAAGAAAAACTTTCAATTTAGATAACATCTAAATGTCTTAACATGCCTGTGAACTGCGTTCTGTGTACAGTCTTGCAGTGCGAGATATTAGCGTATATATTTAGTGCGCTTACTTTAGTTTCACGTGTATATGTATATATGATAGATGTATAACGTATAGTCTTAGTGACACGCGCGGCCGGCCAATCTCGGCAGCGGCGCGCTATATGTATATTATTAGATTTCACTTAGGCGCACAGAAGGCAGGTGTGTCAAGAGGCGCGAAGAATTATGCTGACTAAAAAAGTTTAAATTCGAGTGTGTTCGCTGTAGTAGTGTGGCTGACTAGTTGAGTTGTAATCGAATTGAGTTCTGTCTGTTTGTTTCTTATTAAACTAAAAGATATTAAACTGTGTTGCTGATTAATTCAGGTTATACTTATACGTAGAATTAGTGTTCAAAAGGTGAACGTTAAATAGGCGTTAAGTACGAAGAGAACAAGGATTTAATCAGAAGGATTGTCAACGGAAGGATTGGGTTGACATTATTGGTGGCAGCGTCGGTGTGGAGAAGAACTCACGGTGGATAAAAACTCACGGTGGAACAGCGTCGGTGTGGATAAATACTCACGGTGGATAAATACTCACGGTGGAATAAATACTCACGGTGGATATAAACTCACAGTGGATTAAAATTCACGTTATCACCTCCTTCGGCGGATAGAAGAATCTACGAAGGTGATAAAAGAATTTACAACGGTGATAGAAGAATCTACGACGGTGTTAGAAGAATCTACGCGTTGTGTGCTGTGTGACGAATTTACGATATCATCGACGGTGGAACACGAGAAACGGTATAAAAATTTCGTTGTTTTCCACGAACAAATATAAAAGAAATCCCGTTTGTTTATCGATTCACACAACAAGAAAAACCGTGACTTCTTTGAAAAGAGAAATCACCAAAGTAAACAAGTAAGATGGAGAAACTAAGTGCTGAAAGACAAGCAGATATTAAGAAGATGTCTACGGAAAGGCTTAAACAGCGTTTGTTGAAAGCCGGTTTTAAAGAAGAACAATTAGAAGGTATGTCACGTGGTGACATGATGCAGGAACTCGCCGATGTGTGGGTTAAAGAAGAAGTCGAAGAAGAAGGTGCCGTTGGCGGTGCCGTAGAAAAGGCTATTGAAAAACCTCCTGCGCCTATGTCTATGGAGATGTTGATGCAGTGGATGATGATGACGAGACAAGAAGAGAAAGAAAGAGAGGAGAAACGGAGACAAGAAGAGAAAGAACTGAGACAAGAAGAGAAAGATAGAGAGGAGAAACGTAGACAGGAAGAGAAAGAAAGAGAAGATAAACGGAGACAAGAAGAGAAAGAGCTAAGACAGGAAGAATTACGTCTTCAGAGAGAGAAAGAAGAGAAAGAATTGCGCTTGCAAAGAGAGAAAGAAGAGAAAGCAGAACGTCTGCAGAGAGAGAAAGAAGAGAAAGCGGAACTTGCAAGGCAAGAGGAATTGCGCTTGCAGAGAGAGAGAGAAGATAAAGCAGAACAAGTGCGTAAGGCAGAACTGGAATTGCAAAAGCATCAGTTTGAGATTCAATTAGAACAGTTGAAACGAGATAGAGAAGATGCTGAAAGAAGAAGACTGGAGCAGATGATTGAATTTGAAAGAGCTAGAAAAAGTGATGAAGAGGTTCGTCAGCAACAGATTGAAGCAAAGAGAATGCGTGAAGAAGAAAAAGAAAAAGCGCGAACGTTAGAGTTGGAACGTGCAGAACAGATCAGACAAGAAGAACTCAAATTTCAGAAAGAAAGTTTGGAAAAGGCAGAGGCAGAAAGACAGGAACGTCTGAAACTGGAGAAATCAAAATTGACATTGAAAGAAACGCAAATGAGAGAAGAACGGGAAGCAGAAAGAAGGAAACAGCAAGAAAGTGAAACTTTGGTGTCAAAAATTAAGAAAATAGGTGATGCAATGAAGCATGTATTGCCTCAAATGCCAACTGATATGATGGAGGTGCCATTATATTTTGAAACAGTCGAGAACGCGTTTCGTAGTTTTGCTGTGGAAAAGCCGTTTTGGGTTAAATTATTACTACCATTGATGACGCCGAAAGCTCGAACCGTTCTGAATAGATTGTCATACGATGATCTAGACAATTATGATAGAGTCAAGCAGCACTTATTAAAAGAATTTAAATTGACCTCGAGAGAATACAGAGCCAGATTTGTGGATGCTAAGAAGACAACAGAAGAGACTTATACGATGTTTACGGCAAGACTGAAGAACTTGCTAAACTATTACGTGAGAAGTCGAAACGTGAACAGAGAGTATGATACGCTCTTTGATTTGCTGGTAGCGGATAAGCTGAAAGAATGTTTACCGCCAGGTCCACTACAGTTTGTATTGTCGAAGGAAGGAACTGACTGTCTTCAAGCTAGTGCAGTGGCAGACCTAGCAGACATTCATGTAAACAATCGAATTGGGTTTGCGATCCCAAATATAAACAGTTATCCTTCTCAACGTTCCGTAAACCAAAGCCAGAGTGGAAAGTGGAAAAGTAATCCAGAAACAGGGAATCAGTTTAAAGGTAAAGAAGTCAAGGCTAATGTCCCTGTACCCAATGAAACCAGAGAAGTGACGTTTGGTCGTCAGGGATTTAACAAATCGTCAGCGCCGTTTGCCAAGAGGGAAGGCAACACATCGTTTACGCAGTATAAGAGAAATGAAGGAAATGAACAACGAGGCATGGTTGTGAAGCGTTGTCACAACTGTGGTTCAGACAAACATTTGGTTAAATTTTGTCCAGTTCCAGTGGCAGCAGCTAGTTCTAGCAGAAATCAAGAACACACAAGGGTGAATTTGATTCAAGTGGTTAGTGATACAGATAATCAAACCGCGAGTCAAGAAAACCAAGAGACTGAAGTAAAGTCAGTAATGAAATGTGGTATTCAAAAAGAAATTCTATTGGATGCTGAAAGTCAGAGAGAAGTCATAGGAAAAGATGACAGTCGAATATTGAAGAAATCGTTCTTGCAATATGTCGAGGTTGAAATTCGTGCAGTAGACGGTAAAGAGCCAGTGAAAGTCAAAGCACTGAGCGACTCGGGAGCAGAAATTCCGGTGATTAGTGAAGAATTACTGGAAGGCATGAAGGTGGAACAAATTGGAAAAGTGAATTTGCAATGTGTGGCAGGAGATGCCATTCCTGCGAAGTTAGTGAAAATCGATGTTAGACTGTGTGGTAGTGACGTGGAAGAAGAGGGATTTTCGCGTAAAATCCAGTGTTCACTTACACCTTATGTCACCTTGATGTGTGCTAGTATTGCAAAGATGGGCAGTACAGAAAGATTCTTGTTGCATCCAGAGATAATTACCGAATTAAAAGCCGTACCACAGATGAAAATTAAAACGATACAAGGAGATGTGAGTGTAAAAGCAAATGTAATGACGAGAGCGCAGAGTCGGAAACAGGAAATGGTAGATGTTGATGAGAATAGTAGGGTCAAACTATGAAAAAAATGTGGTGAACCCCAAAAAAATTGCAAGAAAACGTTTTATGCTGATTTTCGGGTGCATTTGGTCTGGAAATGAACATACTAAAAGTTTACCAAAATCGGACCACGGGAAAAGGTCAAATTTTGGCGCCAAAAAAGATGGCCGCCAATGAGGAATGAATTACTCAAATGCACAACACTTGCTTAAATTGACAGAAGCAAATAATGTAACAATTTGCTAACAGGTGTTTCTAGACTAATTTGACCCTGCTGAAAACGAAAATCGCGGTTAGCAAGCTGGATTTTTAACGGTTGCATGGAAAAACAAGATGGCGGACAAAATGGTGGTAAATATCTTCGAATGGCTGTAAGTAAGGTCATGTATACGATGGAAGCATGATTTTAGAGTCTAAATTAACATTTTCGGGGTCAAGGAATGCAATGGAACTAAAGACACATATGTAGCACTGCCAAAAAACAAAATGGCGGACAAAATGGCGGACAAGTATCTTCGAATGGCTGTAAGTAAAGTCATGTATGTGATAGAAACATGATTTTAGACTTTAAATTAACATTTTCGGGGTCAAGGAATGCGATGGAACTAAAGACGCATATGTAGCACTGCCAAAAAACAAAATGGCGGACAAAATGGCGGCCAAATATCTTCGAATGGCTATACATAAATCATGGATATAAAGTGGTGTATATGATGGAAACATGATTTCAGAGTCTAATTTAACATTTTCGGGGTCAAGGAATGCGATGGAACTAAAGACACATATAGCACTGCCAAAGAACAAAATGGCGGACAAGATGGCGGCCAAAATCTTCAAATGGCTTTGAGTACAGTCGTGCATATGATGGAAACATGATTTTAGACTTTAAATTAACATTTTCGGGGTCAAGGAATGCGATGGAACTATAGACACATTTGTTGCACTGCAAAAAAAGCAAAATGACACACAAAATGGAGGCCAGTCTGGAGTAGTGTTTTGCTGGTCAAAGAATACCAAGGAAGTATTGTATTGTATCTAGAAATTTTGAAAGCGTTTCTCGCAGAATAGATAACTATCCAGAGGCACTCTTAGCACAGAAGCCTTGGGGAAACAGAAATGCCTTTACAGAACGCGAGACCGATGAGGAAAAGCCAGTCATTAGTTTGGCCCTGAGCACAGGAGGAAGGTCATTCCAGATCGTGGGACCCAGTACAGCAAACCCCCGGTGCTTGGCCAAGGCAGTTTTAGCTCTGAGAACAAAAAGATCAAGCCTATTCACAGAGCGCAGTGAGCGAGAAGGAGATGCAGATACCGGCTTTGACACATAGTTGGAGAGATATTTCTGGAGAGTACCCTGCTGAAATTTAAAGACAAGGAGGAGGATTTTATAACGGATGGGCGCCTTAATAGGGAGCCAGTGCAGGACATCAAGCATGTAATTAGAGATATGAGCAAAGCGGGAGAGTCGAGGGTTGAGCCTAGCGGAAGCATTTAGAACAGATTGAAGGGGAGAGACGCTGCTTAGGGAGACCCATGAGGAGCGAGTGGCAGTAGTCCAAGCATGAGCAGACAAATGCGTGAACCACGGGGGTAAAGACAGAAGGTGAGACCGAGTGTCCGATGGCCCTGAGACGTCTCAGTTGAAAGAAGCAGGAGCGAGTCATGTTGGAGATATGCTCTGTGAATGTGAGGGAGGAGTCAAGTGTGACGCCCAAGTCGCGGACGATGGAAGAGTAGGTGTAAGCAGGGAATTTCTCAGTCAGCAATGGAAAGTTGAGTGTAGCATGCTGCTGCTTAGTCTCAAACCAGATCAATTGAGTCTTAGCAGTGTTGAGGCAGAGACGGTTAGTTAACATCCAGTAGTGAAGGTCAGAGACAAGATGGTCAATGGAGCAAACAAGGGAGAGTTGATAAGTTGACGGACCATGTACAAAAGCCTGAGCATCATCTGCATAAAGATGGCCATTTGCCCCATGTTTAGTAAATAGATACGAGAGAGAGATGAGAGTGATCAATAGCTATATAAAGATCTGACAGAAGGGATAAGAAAGCAGTTTCGGTGGAATGGTGGCCCCTGGGGCCAGATTGGGCGGCCGGCAAAAGCCCAGCTTGCTCAAAGTAGGAGAGTAGCTTGAGTGAAACTAGTCTTTCAAGGGTCTTTGAGGGGGAAGAAAGATGGGAGATGGGCCGGTAATTTTGACAGGCATTTAGGTCAAGGTTTTGCTTTTCCCAGGTCGGGAAAACAATAGCCCGTTTTTAGGAAGCAGGTAGGTAACCCTCAGAAAGCGACCTGTTAAATATATAAACTAGAAATGAAGGTATATCGTCTAAAATGTTCACCAAGAATGGGGGAAGAGGGTCCAATTTGCATGATTTTTGTTTGATGATCCAGTTATTTGACAAAGTTCCGTTTCAAGGATTGAAGGAATTCTTCAAAGGTGTCACCCGTGTGGGAGAATTGCGGAGGAGGGGCATCAAGAGTCTTCGCTCGAAGATCAGCAATCTTCCAAGTCATCATCTGGAGAAAATCCTCAGCAGAAAAGGCAGGAGGACCCACTGAGCGCGTACCATGTCCCAATGGGCCGGAGATTGAGGACCAAAGACGTTTTGGGTTGTTTTTATGTTGCTCAACCAGGCCCTGATCGGTCTCGCGTTTCCTAAAGACATTTCTTTTCCCCCGGGGCTTCTGTGCTAAGAACGCCTCTGGATAGTAATTCTGCCACTTTGTTTTTTGGCAGTGCTACATATGTGTCTTTAGTTTCATCGCATTCCTTGACCCCGAAAATGTTAATTTAGACTCTAAAATCATGTTTCCATCACAGACATGACTTTACTTACAGCCATTCGAAGATACTTGGCCGCCATTTTGTCCGCCATTTTGTTTTTTGGCAGTGCTACATATGTGTCTTTAGTTCCATCGCATTCCTTGACCCCGAAAATGTTAAGTTAGACTCCAAAATCATGTTTCCATCACATACATGACTTTACTTACAGCCATTCGAAGATACTTGTCCGCCATTTTGTCCGCCATTTTGTTTTTTGGAAGTGCTACATAGGTGAATTTAGTTCCATTGCATTCCTTGACCCCGAAAATGTTAATTTAGACTCTAAAATCATGTTTCCATCATATACATGACCTTACTTACAGCCATTCGAAGATATTTACCACCATTTTGTCCGCCATCTTGTTTTTCCATGCAACCGTTAAAAATCCAGCTTGCTAACCACGATTTTCGTTTTCAGCAGGGTCAAATTAGTCTAGAAACACCTGTTAGCAAATTGTTACATGATTTGCTTCTGTCAATATAAGCAAGTTGTGTCCATTTGAGTAATTCATTCCTCATTGGCGGCCATCTTTTTTGGCGCCAAAATTTGACCTTTTCCCGTGGTCCGATTTTGGTAAACTTTTAGTATGTTCATTTCCAGACCAAATGCACCCGAAAATCAGCATAAAACGTTTTCTTGCAATTTTTTTGGGGATTCACCGATCCATCCATCTATCTATCTATCCATCCATCCATCTATCTGTGAACTGAGTTTTGTGTACAGTCTTGCAGTGCGAGATATTGGCGTATATATTTAGTGCGCTTACTTTAGTTTCACGTGTATATGTATATATGATAGATGTATAACGTTTAGTCTTAGTGACACGCGCGGCCGGCCAATCTCGGCAGCAGCGCGCTATATGTATATTATTAGATTTCACTTAGGCGCACAGAAGACAGGTGTGTCAAGAGGCGCGAAGAATTATGCTGACTAGAGAAGTTTGAATTCGAGTGTGTTCGCTGTAGTAGTGTGGCTGACTAGTTGAGTTGTAATCGAATTGAGTTCTGTCTGTTTGTTTCTTATTAAACTGAAAAGATATTAAACTGTGTTGCTGATTAATTCAGGTTATACTTATACGTAGAATTACTGTTCAAAAGGTGAACGTTAAATAGGCGTTAAGTACGAAGAGAACAAGGATTTAATCAGAAGGATTGTCAACGGAAGGATTGGGTTGACATTATTGGTGGCAGCGTCGGTGTGGAGAAGAACTCACGGTGGATAAATACTCACGGTGGATAAATAACTCACGGTGGATAAATACTCACGGTGGAATAAATACTCACGGTGGATATAAACTCAGTGGATTAAAATTCACGTTATCACCTCCTTCGGCGGATAGAAGAATCTACGACGGTGATAAAAGAATTTACAACGGTGTTAGAAGAATCTACGACGGTGATAGAAGAATCTACGCGTTGTGTGCTGTGTGACGTGTCTACGATATCAACGACGGTGGAACACGAGAAACGGTATAAAAATTTCGTTGTTTTCCACGAACAAATATAAAAGAAATCCCGTTTGTTTATCGATTCACACAACAAGAAACACCGTGACTTCTTTGAAAAGAGAAATCACCGAAGTAAACAAGTAAGATGGAGAAACTAAGTGCTGAAAGACAAGCAGATATTAAGAAGATGTCTACGGAAAGGCTGAAACAGCGTTTGTTGAAAGCCGGTTTTAAAGAAGAACAATTAGAAGGTATGTCACGTGGTGACATGATGCAGGAACTCGCCGATGTGTGGGTTAAAGAAGAAGTCGAAGAAGAAGGTGCCGTTGGCGGTGCCGTAGAAAAGGCTATTGAAAAACCTCCTGTGCCTATGTCTATGGAGATGTTGATGCAGTGGATGATGATGACGAGACAAGAAGAGAAAGAACTGAGACAAGAAGAGAAAGATAGAGAGGAGAAACGTAGACAGGAAGAGAAAGAAAGAGAAGATAAACGGAGACAAGAAGAGAAAGAGCTAAGACAGGAAGAATTACGTCTTCAAAGAGAGAAAGAAGAGAAAGAATTGCGCTTGCAAAGAGAGAAAGAAGAGAAAGCAGAACTTGTAAGGCAAGAGGAATTGCGCCTGCAGAGAGAGAGAGAAGATAAAGCAGAACAAGTGCGTAAGGCAGAACTGGAATTGCAAAAGCATCAGTTTGAGATTCAATTAGAACAGTTGAAACGAGATAGAGAAGATGCTGAAAGAAGAAGATTGGAGCAGATGATTGAATTTGAAAGAGCTAGAAAAAGTGATGAAGAGGTTCGTCAGCAACAGATTGAAGCAAAGAGAATGCGTGAAGAAGAAAAAGAAAAAGCGCGAACGTTAGAGTTAGAACGCGCCGAACAGATCAGACAAGAAGAACTCAAATTTCAGAAAGAAAGTTTGGAAAAGGCAGAGACAGAAAGACAGGAACGTCTGAAACTGGAGAAATCAAAATTGACATTGAAAGAAACGCAAATGAGAGAAGAACGGGAAGCAGAAAGAAGGAAACAGCAAGAAAGTGAAACTTTGGTGTCAAAAATTAAGAAAATAGGTGATGCAATGAAGCATGTATTGCCTCAAATGCCAACTGATATGATGGAGGTGCCATTATATTTTGAAACAGTCGAGAACGCGTTTCGTAGTTTTGCTGTGGAAAAGCCGTTTTGGGTTAAATTATTACTACCATTGATGACGCCGAAAGCTCGAACCGTTCTGAATAGATTGTCATACGATGATCTAGACAATTATGATAGAGTCAAGCAGCACTTATTAAAAGAATTTAAATTGACCTCGAGAGAATACAGAGCCAGATTTGTGGATGCTAAGAAGACAACAGAAGAGACTTATACGATGTTTACGGCAAGACTGAAGAACTTGCTAAACTATTACGTGAGAAGTCGAAACGTGAACAGAGAGTATGATACGCTCTTTGATTTGCTGGTAGCGGATAAGCTGAAAGAATGTTTACCGCCAGGTCCACTACAGTTTGTATTGTCGAAGGAAGGAACTGACTGTCTTCAAGCTAGTGCAGTGGCAGACCTAGCAGACATTCATGTAAACAATCGAATTGGGTTTGCGATCCCAAATATAAACAGTTATCCTTCTCAACGTTCCGTAAACCAAAGCCAGAGTGGAAAGTGGAAAAGTAATCCAGGAACAGGGAATCAGTTCATTGGTAAAGAAGTCAAGGCTAATGTCCCTGTACCCAATGAGACCAGAGAAGTGACGTTTGGTCGTCAGGGATTTAACAAATCGTCAGCGCCGTTTGCCAAGAGGGAAGGCAACACATCGTTTACGCAGTATAAGAGATATGAAGGCAATGAACAACGAGGTATGGTGGTGAAGCGTAGTCACAACTGTGGTTCAGACAAACATTTGGTTAAATTTTGTCCAGTTCCAGTGGCAGCAGCTAGTTCTAGCAGAAATCAAGAACACACAAGGGTGAATTTGATTCAAGTGGTTAGTGATACAGATAATCAAACCACGGGTCAAGAAAACCAAGAGACTGAAGTAAAGTCAGTAATGAAATGTGGTATTCAAAAAGAAATTCTATTGGATGCTGAAATTCAGAGAGAAGTCATAGGAAAAGATGACAGTCGAATATTGAAGAAATCGTTCTTGCAATATGTCGAGGTTGAAATTCGTGCAGTAGACGGTAAAGAGCCAGTGAAAGTCAAAGCACTGAGCGACTCGGGTGCAGAGATTCCGGTGATTAGTGAAGAATTACTGGAAGGCATGAAGGTGGAACAAATTGGAAAAGTGAATTTGCAATGTGTGGCAGGAGATGCCATTCCTGCGAAGTTAGTGAAAGTCGATGTTAGACTGTGTGGTAGTGACGTGAAAGAAGAGGGATTTTCGCGTAAAATCCAGTGTTCACTTACACCATATGTCACCTTGATGTGTGCTAGTATTGCAAAGATGGGCAGTACAGAAAGATTCTTGTTGCATCCAGAGATAATTGCCGAATTAAAAGCCGTACCACAGATGAAGGTCAAAACGATACAAGGAGATGTGAGTGTACGAGCAAATGTAATGACGAGAGCGCAGAGTCGGAAACAGGAAATGGTAGATGTTGATGAGAAGAGTGAAACTGAAAGTTCAAGTGATGAGGAAAACGAAAGTAATGAGCAGCGAAGCTTATCGCGAGATGGTGTAACATCAGAGATGAACGAGCAAGAGATGGTTGCATGCGAGAATGGCACATTAAATGAAACTGAAGAAGACAATGAATGTGATGTGGGGATAGGAGACTTGTATAGAGATGAAGAGATGGATGAAGAACAAAAGGTGCAGATTGCCGATTCGAAGAAGTTCGAAGAGCAACAGAGAAAGGATGAATCGTTGAAGCCGTGGTGGAAGTTAGCACAAGAGAAAGAATCTGAATTCTGTGTGATCAACGGTTTATTGCATAAGAAATATCAGATATTAGACCAGACGATATATCAACTAGTGTTACCAAAAGAGAGACGAATTAAAGTGATGGAATTGGCGCATGAATCGGTATTTGGAGGACATCTAGGAGAAGAGAAAACAAGAGAACGAATAAAGTTGTCTTTTGTATGGCCAAAGATGAGAAGAGACATTGTGAAATTTTGTAAGTCTTGCGAGAAGTGTCAACTAAAGGCAAGGAGTTTGGTGATGGATAGAGTGCCCATCACTCCAGTCTCAAGAGAAGAGGTCGCCTTCAAGAGAATGACGATGGACCTCGTTGGCCCGATCGATCCAGTATCTGCTGCAGGTCACAAGTATTGTTTATGCATTGTGGACTCGTGCACCAGATGGCCTACAATCTTTTTATTGAAATCGCTGACAGCGAAGGCTGTGTGTGAAGCGTTGACGGAACTGTTCATGAACGTTGGTGTACCGTCAGTGATTACAAGTGACCAAGGAACGAACTTCACAGCCAGTTTGACAAGAGAATTTCTCGATTTAATGGGCTGTAGTCCACGATTCGACACACCAGGACACCCAGAGGCTGCTGGATTAGTAGAAAGATGGAATCAGACATTTAAAAAGATGATCCATCATGTGATAATAGACAACCCGAGGAAATGGCATAAGATAATTCCTTTCACAGTGTGGGCATTACGAGAAGTGCCGAATGCAACTACTGGAGTATCACCATATATGCTTGTCTATGGGAAAATTCCGAGAGGACCATTGGCAATATTAAAAGAGAGTTGGACTAGAGAAATAAACTTACCACCTCATGTTGGAGTTAAACCAGAAAAGTATTTGAAAGAACTCAAAGAAAATATGGAGAAAGCATTATTGTTTGCAGAATCTTACTCTCGAGAAAAGCAATTACAATACACGAATCAGTATAACAAGAGAGCAAAGCACAAAGAATTTGAAGCTGGTGAGAAAGTCATAGTTTTGTATCCAACGTCAACAAACAAACTTATTTCTCGATGGCATGGTCCATGTACGATCATACATCGAAGATCAAAGTACTCTTATTTAGTCGATATGGGTGAAAATGGTCGAAAAATAATTCACGCCAACAAGATCAGAAAATATGTTACTCGAGCATTAAGTTGTGGTCTAATTGTTGAAGAAGATGAAGATTTTGGTTCAGTGGTTGAATTACCAATGAGGAATGAGGTTCAAGATGACAAGAATTCACTTAACCTCGATCCTGAACAAATTAGCCATTTGACAGTAACTCAGCAAGAACAGTTGTTGAAAGTCTTGAACAAATACTGTGACAGATTTTCAGAAAAACCTGGATTATGTACATTGGTCGAACACGAAATTGAACTAAAACCAGGATTTCGTGAAAAGGAATTTGCAGCATATCGAATTCCTTTGATTTATCGATCAGAAGTGGAACGTCAGATCAAAGAAATGTTAAAAACAAACATTATTAAACCATCATCGAGCAGAATGGCAAGCCCTTTGGTTATTGTTAAAGAGAAAGACGGATCTTTAAGACTTGCCTGTGACTACAGATACATTAACTCATTCACAGTGGATTGTAAATATCCTATGCCGATTGTCAGAGACGTTTTGAACAAAGTTGGAAAGTCTAATGTGATTTCTATTTTGGACTGTCGAAGTGCTTATTGGACTTGTCCTGTAAAACAATCTGATCAATGGAAGACAGCTTTTGTAACACATAATGGACTGTATGAATTTACTCGTGTTCCTTTTGGAATGATAAATTCAGGCCGAACTTTTGTTAAGGCGATAAATTTTGTTTTACAGCCTATAAGTGACTTTGCAGAACCGTATGTTGATGACATTGCTGTGCATTCTGACAGTTGGAAAGTTCACTTGCAGCATCTAGATGCATTTTTGATGCAAATGAGATTGCATAACGTTACTTTGAATTTGAAAAAATGCATATTTGGTAAGAGTGAGGTAAGATTTATCGGTCATGTGGTTGGGTCTGGTAAGATAAAGATGAATCCAGACAGAATTGAAAGTTTGACTAATTTGAAGATCCCAGAAACTAAGAAGCAAGTTAAGCAACTGCTTGGATTTTTTAATTATTACAGACAGTTTATTAAGGACTTTGCACAGATTGCGAAACCTTTATCTGATTTAACTAGTAAACGTGTTTCTGATAAGATTGATTGGACTGTTGAACATCAGCAAGCATTTGATTTACTTAAAGAGGCTGTGCGATCCAAAGTAGTGTTATATGTTTTTGAAGTGGGAAAACCATTCAATTTGTACTGCGATAGTAGTGACTTTGCAGTCGGTGCTGTTTTAACACAGATGGACGACAAGGGAATAGAACGCCCTGTGTCATTTATCAGTCAGAAATTAACTGATACCCAGAAGAGATGGGCTACTGTGGAAAAGGAAGCCTATGCTATTGTTTGGGCTCTAAACAAGTTAAAAGAAATTATAATTGGATCAAAAATTTTCATTTTTACTGATCACAATCCTCTTACATATTTGACTGAGTCAATGTCTAAGTCTGCTAAACTTGTGCGTTGGGCGTTAGCCTTACAAACTTTTGATGTTGAGGTGAAGTACAAGAAGGGCAGATTGAATATTATTGCTGATTGTTTGTCAAGGTTATAAGTAATCGTAAGACTGTTTATTAATTATTTAGATATATATATATGTTTCATGTATTTTGGTAATTTCGCAAATTTTGAAATTTAATTTGCTCAATTCCAGAAAAAGGAAGGAGGTAATGTGAACTGAGTTCTGTGTACAGTCTTGCAGTGCGAGATATTAGCGTATATATTTAGTGCGCTTACTTTAGTTTCACGTGTATATGTATATATGATAGATGTATAACGTATAGTCTTAGTGACACGCGCGGCCGGCCAATCTCGGCAGCGGCGCGCTATATGTATATTATTAGATTTCACTTAGGCGCACAGAAGGCAGGTGTGTCAAGAGGCGCGAAGAATTATGCTGACTAAAAAAGTTTAAATTCGAGTGTGTTCGCTGTAGTAGTGTGGCTGACTAGTTGAGTTGTAATCGAATTGAGTTCTGTCTGTTTGTTTCTTATTAAACTAAAAGATATTAAACTGTGTTGCTGATTAATTCAGGTTATACTTATACGTAGAATTAGTGTTCAAAAGGTGAACGTTAAATAGGCGTTAAGTACGAAGAGAACAAGGATTTAATCAGAAGGATTGTCAACGGAAGGATTGGGTTGACAATGCCGTATTGCCGTTTAACAAAATACTGTTTTCTGTGAGCATTTATTTCCGCCCTTGATTAAAAATAATTTAAGAATGTTCTGTTTTACATGTTATGTAGGTGATTCAATTGCTTTCAAAAATATCGATGCGAAGTCTATTCCTTGTGTGAATTTGCTTTGGTGTGTGGACACACGTGTGTTTCATGCGTCCTGCTGCGGGTGCCCCTGTATCTGTGAGAGGGGGATAGTATCCAATTGTCTAAATTTGTTGAAATTCGTTAAAATTTAGGCAATGGAGGAATGGCCAGTACAGGGAACGGGCATTAATAATTTGAATTACCCAATAGGAGCATAGGACCTAACCTCTGGACACAAATTATATGATACATCGATCAATGCAAACTCCACTGTAAAAGTAAGTGAGCCGGATATTGCCTCTTTTACATCAAGAGAAACGTCAAACATTTTACTGATTCCTTGGGCTAACTATTGCTCACAGTTGACCTCTGGCCCAGTGAACATCAGCGACTAATATGGATCTCTTGACTTGACAATAATTGTTGAGTGAGTGAGTGAAATTTTACAATTCGTGGTAAAGCTAATGCAGAAAGCTAAGTACAACATCCGTAGACTTAATAACGAAGTTACTCCTCAGTTTTTTAAAAGGACATTTGGAAAATAAAAAATCTTACTAAATTGTATTGGTTTCTTTAACTTTACAGAACCTGAAGATGCGATAATATTCTATAATAATCTTTTTCTTTATTAATTCAAACCGACAAACGCAGTAAGATTACATTGAGACATGACAGTACAATTATCAATATCTTAACTAAACATACGTTATGGCAGCCATGCAAGGCGCCCCCCCGAGGGGGTTGCGGGAATCGAACCGCGTACTGCTGCTCTCCTGCTGGCCAGTGTGCTACCATTATTCTAATTCCCCCTCCTCTAGGCTTCTGTGAGCATATTGGGCAAGATATTGAATTTCATTTCGATTTCGGTGGAGTTACATCTCCTTAATATCTGATCTAGCTCATCGCGCAATCTGTTGTTTGTCGAAGACATACACCTTTGTCTGGTTGTAATGGTCTTATTGACATCAGATCTTACCAATCATGTGACGGACTGCTGTTTTTTATATGGCGCCAGTATTTCAGCGTAGAATCTCAAAGAAGAAGAAACGGGCTGTCACCTACCCTGATATACATGTACGTCTGTAATACGCCCAAGAAGAAGAAATAGCCTTCCCTAAGTCTCGACTTGGGTCGCGGATCCTTTACTTTATTATGTAGGGCTATGTATAATAGGAGGTGAACCTCTCTCTTGCCTGGTCAATTTCTGATTGAAGGCGACAGGTGGCGATACTGTTAAATGTTGCGTGTCCTGCTATTAAGTGCCTGTCATTAACAACGCCTTAAGAGGACATTGCGGCTTCATACTCAGTACCTCTGTAATCTATCCACGACTTACAATGTGAGACTATAAAAATTATGGCGTGCTTGGACACGACGCACTCTATTTATCTACAGGCTTTGAATCAGTGTCCGATTTGCCGGAGGGTTGGACCCTCCAGTTTTTTTTACCTATCTGTTCCTAGCCTTTGGTCGACCGCCTCAAATATATGACCTACAGTCCTACATGTACACTAGAGAGTGACACGGTAACGGTTACCGCGGTAATTCCGCGGTAACCGCGGGAATCCCGCGGGAATGGGGTAGATTTTTTAAAAAATTGCGGTAAGAGCACGGTAATGGGGAAACACTGGACGGTAATACCGCGGGGATGGGTATGGAAGCTGCGGTAATACCGCGGTAATGGCTACAGAGTTAATAAATTTCATTTATTCATTTATTTCACCGAGTTATAACACTATAAATGATCTTCTATTCATTCACGGATTACACAACAAACAAGCTGAGGTGCAGAATATTTAGTGTTTGTCAATTTCAAAAATTTCAATATGCTATCAATTATAATATTACGAGTTATATTTCTTACTTTTAAGACGCGGGGACATTGCGGGGATGAAAATCCATTATGCGGGAATGGTGAGGGGATGGAGATGAAGGTTGCGGGGATGGTGAGGGGATGGGGACATGGTCCTGCGGGGACGGGAGGGGATGGGGTTAAAAATACAAATGCGGGGTGGGAATGGGGACACTTTTCTGTCCCCGTGTCACTCTCTAATGTACACCAAACGATTCCATTATGACCAATTGCAAGCAATACTGCCTTGTCACCTTTGGGTTATTATTTATTATCCAATCGTTACCTTGACTGTTGGCCCAGCAACCTGCTGATGATCAGCATTAACTGTTGGTCAATATCTTGACGTATTATGGAAGTTCATTAGCTTCATTTTAAAAATAACGAAACTTGGAAGTATTAGTCACTGTGTGTGTGTCTGAGTGTGTGTGTGTGTGTGTGTGTGTGTGTGCGTGCGTGAATCACCGCATTCGTTTTGCTGTGTGAATCAGAGCATTCAGTTTGCATACTGCGATAAATTGTATCCACTGTGAGTCGTTTGCGACGCAAAGAACAAATCGCGAATAAAAAAATTAATTGCGACTTAGTACATTTTTATTATCTGTATAGATTTCCTACGCTCTGCTTCATTTTTGACAAATCGGTCCTTGCTCTGAATATATATATATATATATATATATATATATATATATACATAAATATATATATATAATATTTTTTTATTATATATATATATTACATCGCCTTTCCCAGTTCTCCTTCCTTGTTACACTGGTTTCCCGCAATTGGCTTTGACATAGTCGCCCCAATAAACCAGCGCCCACCAAAGTGTTGCTTCACGGACCGTTAATTGGAGCGTGACCGGTTGCTTACCTACATTCATTGTCAACGGTTCTGAGACTTCAACAGATGTCCGATTTGCTTTTAAGTAAATCTATCAATAACAGGTCTTTAATTGTGGGAAACCAGGCCTAGTTTTGACATCTTCTGTGTCAGCCCAATTTTTAGTTACCTTTTCAAAGGTAATTCGGCATTATTCGGATTTCGTGACTTTCTCAGAATTTTCAAAATTTTCTACTAATTCCACAAATGTATATTATCTTCTTTTATTCCTCCAGCCACTTCATGACGCGCCAAGATAAGTATAAAGATACCAGAGTCATGAACATTCCTGAATCTATTTTCATTCATGAACATTTTTAAAAAGTCAACCCTATCCGAAACCATCTAACGAGATTTGTTAACTCAACGACGGGTTCCCATATCTGACTAATTCACTTACTTACTTACTCAGCGACTCAATTATTTACCTGAAAAATTAATTAGTTGACATTTGCTTGCTCTCGTAGTGCTTGCGTTTGAGCCGACCATGTAGGGCTTTGACGTAGGCTATACAAAGAAAGGTGTCGCCTTTGCCTATCGTTGCGTTGAGCAGGTGATTTGCTCTCGGCGCCTCTCTTCTCATATTACAGCCGGATGGGATCGATAATGACGGGGAAGACGGTTGACTGAGGGTCGTGAATGCAGTCGATGTGTCCGGGGAAGGCGTTGACTTCAACGCCACGCTTTCCAAAGGCAGCCACGAACGGATTTCCATCGATAGATGTCACTTGACTAAGATGGCGGAATTTATTGGTCTTTGTCACGTGAAATCTCCATCTGTGACCACGCACACACCGCCGTACATGTAATCTCTCTCTCTCGCGCGCGCGCTCTCTCTCTCCCTTTCTCTCTCTTTCACTCTTTCTCTTCTGTATCGTTGGCGTGCTTTCTATGTTGTCTGCTTGCTTTCTATGTTGTCTGCTTACTTTCTATGTTGTCTGCTTGCTTTCTATGTTGTCTGCTTGCTGTCTATGTTGTCTGCTTACTTTCTGCGTTGTCTGCTTGCTTTCTATGTTGTCTGCTTGCTTTCTATGTCGTCTGCTTGCTTTCTATGTTGTCTGCTTGCTTTCTATGTTGTCTGCTTACTTTCTGAGTCGTCTGCGTGCTTTCTAAGTTGCCTGCTTGCTTTCTATGTTGTCTGCTTGCTTTCTAAGTTGTCTGCTTGCTTTCTAAGTTGTCTGCTGGCTTTCTAAGTTGTCTGCTTGCGTTCTAAGTTGTCTGCTTGCTTTCTATGTTGTCTGCTTGCTTTCTATGTTGTCTGCTTGCTTTCTAAGTTGTCTGCTTGCTTTCTAAGTTGTCTGCTGGCTTTCTAAGTTGTCTGCTTGCGTTCTAAGTTGTCTGCTTGCTTTCTATGTTGTCTGCTTGCTTTCTATGTTGTCTGCTTGCTTTCTATGTTGTCTGCTTGCTTTCTATGTCGTCCGTTTGCCTTTCTCTGCTTTTATGGCCTGTGTCTGCCTGCTTCTATCTTTGCAGACGTCTGCTTGTTTGGTGCGTTGTCTGCTTTCTTATTTTGATGCTTGCTTTCTTCTTTCTTCAAAATACCCGAATGAATAGAATTTAAAGTCATATCACTCACCAACAAGATACTTCAATCCTCCCAGCGCTCCTATCTCCGACAGCTGGTCACGGTACAACCACTTCGTTCAACCCGCTCCTCTTCCGCCCTAACACTTCTCCGCCCTTCCGTCAGCTCATCACTAAAATTTGCGAATCGCTCCATAGCCATAGCTGTTCCACCTCTCTCTCTGGAACAAAATCCCGTCAGTGGTACTTACTGAAACAAATTTCTGATCCATCCTTTGAACTAATAAACATCACCTCGTGCTATGTCTCCACAGGTCTTTTACTTAAAACTGAAAACATTGCTGTGCCTATCACGTGTCCTCTTCCCTTACTTCCATCACCGTTTCAACTCTAAACACTGCCAACCTTAATTAGATGTCTGGTCCCTTTTGATCTTGAGGTGGAACCAATTTCATCCTCCGCCGCCTATATATCGATCATGATTTGACTAGTGCCTGTGAATAAGCTGGTTCCCGAAACTTCGCCTTTTGGGCGTTGTAGAAATTTCGACATTATGATTACGATTACTATTTTGTCGGCTTGCTTATTTTATTGCCCAATTGTATGTTTTGTTGTCTATGCTTATTTCTTAATTGAATTCTCACTTAAGTCGTCTGGTTGATTAGTCTTCCGTCTGCTTTCTTGTTTTGTTTTCTGTTCTCTTGCTTTGACGTCTGATTGTCTGTTGTCATGGTAACGTGCCTGTCTTGTTATTGTTCTTTGCTTGTCTGCATGAATACGTCTGTCTGCTCTTTGTCTCTATCTCTATCGTTTGATCATTTGTCTCTTTCTGTCTGTCTCTGTGTTCGTTTCTGTCCTTCTGCCATGCAATCGATCAGAGAATGGCATCGACAGAAACCAGATGCATCTGCGGCTGCAGCGGAGGCTAAGTGTCGGACAAGACCCGGGAATTAAGGCTAAACGAAAAACGACTTTACTCTAGGTATATATACGAACTGACTATCATAGCACTGCGTCATAGACAGACAGACAGAAAGACACACACACAGATAAACACACAGACAGACATACACAAACGACAGACACACACAGACACATACAAGCAAACGCATATAAAACGTTGACAGACAGAAATACAAGCAGGGACACATATAAACGGAAAATACAGACAGACATGTAGACATATATCAAAAGCGACATGTTGTAGAACGTATTCTCCGTTGCCTTTGCTGGGCTAATGCTCGCAATGAAATGTTCGCACTGGCATAGGCCTACAGATGCACGGACGGACGGACGGAATGACGGACGGAATGATGGACGGAATGACGGACGGACCGACGGACGGAATGACGGACGGACGGACGGACGGGCGGACGGAATGACGGACGGACGGACGGACGGACGGACGGACGGACGGACGGAATGACGAACGGACGGACGGACGGACGGAATGACGGACGGACGGACGGACCGACGGACGGAATGACGGACGGACGGACGGACGGACCGACGGACGGAATGACGGACGGACGGACGGACCGACGGACGGACCGACGGACGGACGGACGGACGGACGGACGGACGGAATGACGGACGGACGGACGGACCGACGGACGGAATGACGGACGGACGGACGGACGGACGGAATGACGGACGGAATGACGGACGGACCGACGGACGGAATGACGGACGGACGGACGGACGGACGGAATGACGGACGGACGGACGGACGGACGGACCGACGGACGGAATGACGGACGGAATGACGGACGGATGGACGGACGGAATGACGGAATGACGGACGGACGGACGGAATGACGGACGGACGGACGGACGGACGGACCGACGGACGGAATGACGGACGGAATGACGGACGGACGGACGGACCGACGGACGGACGGACGGACCGACGGACGGACCGACGGACGGACGGACGGACGGACGGACGGAATGACGGACGGACGGACGGACGGACGGAATGACGGACGGACGTACGGACGGACCGACGGACGGAATGACGGACGGACGGACGGACGGACCGACGGACGGAATGACGGACGGACGGACGGACCGACGGACGGACCGACCGACGGACGGACGGACGGACGGAATGACGGACGGACGGACGGACGGAATGACGGACGGACGGACGGACGGACGGACGGACGGACGGATCGACGGACGGAATGACGGACGGACGGACGGACGGAATGACGGACGGACGGACGGACGGAATGACGGACGGACCGACGGACGGAATGACGGACGGACGGACCGACGGACAGAATGACGGACGGACCGACGGACGGAATGACGGACGGACGGACGGACGGAATGACGGACGGACGGACGGACCGACGGACGGAATGACGGACGGACGGAATGACGGACGGACGGACAGACGGATGGATGGATGGATGGACGAAGCAGACAATTAATCAAACGCTATGGTACAGGTTCCCACAAGAGGAACGCCTCGCTATTCTCTTCACGCGACCGTTGGCAATGCCAACAACTTCTTCTAAAGAGCAGTGGATGAAAATCTGATGCCACAAACTTCTTAGAAGAGAGTAATAGATGAAATCTAAAAATGAGATCAAGTTCTTCGAACAGAGTACGGATGTAAAATCGACGTACAAAGCGTTGCTTTCGTTTCATTTCGTGAGAAGGTGAGATAAAGTTGACGTCAACGACTATGGAGGCAGTCACAAGATGTCGCTAATAACTTGATGAAACTATGCTTAGGCGTCATTAAAACGCTCTTTGATTCGCTTTCGATCGCAATAAAGCCAGATAGTGACGATTGGGGTGGTGGAAACCCCGTTGAAACAGGAAGGTGACATTGACAAATTATTTTCCGCCTTAAGAGCTTTGATTTAGTCACCTTTATAACGGTTTCCAACGACACTATAGCATACGTTGCTAGTATTCTGGCAGTGCCAGTACAAAGCCTTGATAAAGGTGGAGGGCAACGCTAATGAACTTTGTTATCACACAGTGTCGTTAAACTGAAACAACTACTAACCTCTACATGTTGGACCCGAAACGTGTTGAAAGTGAATGAGGAAGAAAGGGACTTGGATGTGTGTTATGCAGTGTGCGGAAGCATACAAAATGCTAAATCAACTTTAGGTATGATAAGGACAATAGTCACCAGAGAAAACGATACTACGCTGAGGTTGTACAATTCGCTTGTTAGGCCACAGTTGGAATCCTGTATCCAGGTATGGAATCCAAGCCTGAAGCAGGACGTGGAAAAACTGAAGAAATCGTAAAGAAGAGCTACAGAAATGATTTGAGGCTACAAGGATTTGAACTATAAAGGAAAGTTGAAAAGGTGTGGGCTAGGAACATTGGAGAGAAGGAGAAACCGATGAGATCTAATCGAAGCGTATAAGATTGTCACTGGAAAGAAAGCCCTACAGTGGGAGAGGTTCTTTGAATTAGCACCAAACAAGGCAACACGCAGGCTGTAATCTAGTCCCCCTCTTGTGGGGGGGGGGTGTCGCGTGAGGAGATCGACGACAACGACGAGATGTCATCATCATCACGATGGAGTCGTCGTTGGCGGTCGAGATGGAATGATGACGGACGAAAGCCAGTCCCCACTTGGTCAACAATGAAGGCAGCGAGGCCGAGGTGTAATCGGACACCACACAGCCAAGGTGTAATAGGACACCTCGCGGCTAAGGTGAAACCAGACACCGCCCGCGCTGCAGGCGAGCGACGACCCGCGGCTCGAAGAGCAATCTGACACTAATTGACGATAGCATGACGTGGGGAGGGGGCGGACCGACGGACGCTGAAGTTCCTACTTAACAGAAGGAAAAGGAGAATACGGGACTTGTACTACTGACGAGCGCGACGTGTGAACAGCGGTCGAGCGATCAACAGTGAGAGGAACGATCAGCGGCGGCGGCAGAGTAAAGTCCGTCAGGTTCAGAGACTGACGCGAAGAGCGATCTGTAGTTAGGCTGTACGAAGCAACATTGAGATAGTCCGATTTAATATCTAAACGCTTTAATACTACGTGGAAGCTCCCGTAGAGTTATTGTATATATTTGTTTCTTTAATTAAATTCATTTATTAATTAAACAAAGTTCGTCGTGAATCTTCTATAAAAAAGTTAGGCACGTTAAATAAAAGTGCAAGTAAAAGAACAAGCAGTCGAGGGTCGACATCAACACACGGCAAACACACGACGACAGGCGACCTTCGATCGCGACATTGGCGCAGTCGACAGGATTTTCAACCGAAGACGTCTCGACGAAGAGCGGAACCGGAAACGGAAAAGAGGAATCTCAACAGATCGGGACCAGCGGCGAATACAACCCTTCGCAACTGGAGAAGTCGAGTGCCGGACTCCGAAGACGAAGGACTCGAAGCAACCGACAGCAACAGGCAAGGACGAGGAACAAGAGCGCCAACGGACGACCGACCATCGCTAGCAACGACGGACGGGAGTGGCAACGGAGGACAGCGGATCAGCCAAGATACCAAAAGACGGAGCACGCGCGACGTATTCAGAGGGTAAGTCCTTACTGGTAGTCGTGGTAATCTGTGAGGTTGCGGTTGAGGTCTGGATGAGGATTGGTGTGCGAATAGCCGAGGCTTTTACGTAGCTCCTTTTGCTCAGTTCTGTTCTTGTTGTAATTTGGTAGAAGTTTAGGACGTTGTTTTCTTTGATTTCTGACCAGCGGTGACTCTCCTCTAACTTACTTATCTTTTTCTATTAGTGAGCGGACTGTTGGTAAATGGATAAGTTGTCGGTAGAGAAAAGAATGAGGGTGCAGAACACGCCCCATCACAGACTAGTCGCATATCTGAGAAAGATGGGACTAGGAGAGAAGGAATTGAATTCCATGAATATGAACCAGCTCCGAGAGGCTAGCGCTGAAATAATTGTTTCTGGACGGGAGGCCCCGCCAGAAGTAAGTGAGGAAGTAAGCATAGATAGCCTAGATAACAGTATTCGCTCGACAGTGCAGAGGCAGCTAGTCGAGCTCAAACAATTAAAATACGAGAGAAAGGAAGCGGAGAGAGCGGAGAGGAGAAAAGAAGAGGAGGAGGAAAGGCAGAGAAGGATCGAAGAAGAGAGAGAGAGGAGACTAGAAGAGGAAGAAGAAAGGCAGAGAAGTGAAGAGAAAGAGGAAGCGGAGAAACTGAGGAAAGAAGAAGGAGAGGAAGCGGAGCGGAGACTCAGGCTGCTTGAGGAGAGAGCGGAGAGGAGAGAGGAAGAGAAGGAGGAAAGGCAGAGAAGGATCGAAGAAGAGAGAGAGGAGACGACAAGAGAAAGAAGAGAGACTGAGGCTCCTTGGGGAGAAGCAGGCTGAGAAGTTCAGGCTGCTTGGGGAGGAGAGCAGGCTGCTTGACGAGAAGTAGGCTGAGAGACTATGGCTACTTGATGAGAAACGGAGGAGAGAAGAAAAAGAGGAAGCGGAGAGATTGAGGAAAGAAGAAAAGGAGGAAACAGAGAGACTCAGAATGCTAGAGGAAGAGCAGGCTGAGAAGCTCAGACTTCAGGAGGAGAAGTTGAGGAAAGAAGAAAAGGAGGAAACAGAGAGACTCAGAATGCTAGAGGAAGAGCAGGCTGAGAAGCTCAGACTTCAGGAGGAGAAGCAGAGGAGAGAAGAGAAAGAGGAAGCGGAAAGATTGAGGAGAGAAGAGAAAGAGGAAGCAGAGAAATTAGGGCTTCAGGAGGAGAAGCGGGGGAGAGAAGAAAAGGAGGAGGCAGAGAAGAGAGAGAGGGAAGTCCGAGAGCGAAGGGACGCAGAGAGGAGACTCAGAGACGAAAGGGACTATAACTTAAGGCATTCGGTCATAGGACGAATGAAAACGTATAGTGAAAGCTCGCGAGGACTCTTGCCAAGATTCCCAAGCGACCATGCGCAAATCCCTGGGTTTTTTGTGCATTGTGAAAGGTTGTTCGACTCTTGCGTTGTCCCGGACGACCTTCGAAGCAGAATACTCTTGACCTGTCTTGATAATCATGCCAGAACAGTGACAGCCAGAATTCTCATTGACTTGACGCAGAAATCGGTGCCTGCTAAGATACCCTGGCCAGTTGAACACCAAAATGCGCTAGATAAACTTACGCACGATTTGAATAACGCTGTATGTTTGCAGACAATTGACTGCGGCAGAGAGTTTGGTCTATCGACTGACGCTTCAGCCAAAGCAGTCGGGTGCTGCTTATTCCAAATCCAAGACGATGGAACAGAACGGCCAATATGTTTCGCCAGTTCTAAATTAGATGCTACGCAAGCGCGTTGGTCCACTGTGGAGCGCGAAGCGTATGCTGTAATTTTTTGCGTTGAAGAAGTTTAGGGATTGGATTTTTATGTCAAGGACCACCCTCTATTCTGATCACAACCCCTTGACTTTCCTAACTGCTTCTACGCCCACAAGTGCTAAACTTGCGAGATGGGCTCTGGCCCTCCAGGACTTCGATATTTCTTTTGGATATCGACCTGGGTCGATGAATATTCCCGCTGATCTTTTGTCCAGACTATGATTGAGGAGAAGGCGGACTACCATGTAAGGCACCGCGACAACTGTAAATATAATTTCTAACTGTGCTGATATTTGTATTTGTATGGGAACGACGAGGACATGGTCTGGAGGAAATCAATGGAGGGAACGACATCATTCTCAGCCGGGAGGCGAACCAATGACTGGCTTTGTCCTCCCCGGGAAGGGAGGTGTCGCGTGAGGAGATCGACGACAACGACGAGATGTCATCATCATCACGATGGAGTCGTCGTTGGCGGTCGAGATGGAATGATGACGGACGAAAGCCAGTCCCCACTTGGTCAACAATGAAGGCAGCGAGGCCGAGGTGTAATCGGACACCACACAGCCAAGGTGTAATAGGACACCTCGCGGCTAAGGTGAAACCAGACACCGCCCGCGCTGCAGGCGAGCGACGACCCGCGGCTCGAAGAGCAATCTGACACTAATTGACGATAGCATGACGTGGGGAGGGGGCGGACCGACGGACGCTGAAGTTCCTACTTAACAGAAGGAAAAGGAGAATACGGGACTTGTACTACTGACGAGCGCGACGTGTGAACAGCGGTCGAGCGATCAACAGTGAGAGGAACGATCAGCGGCGGCGGCAGAATAAAGTCCGTCAGGTTCAGAGACTGACGCGAAGAGCAATCTGTAGTTAGGCTGTACGAAGCAACATTGAGATAGTCCGATTTAATATCTAAACGCTTTAATACTACGTGGAAGCTCCCGTAGAGTTATTGTATATATTTGTTTCTTTAATTAAATTCATTTATTAATTAAACAAAGTTCGTCGTGAATCTTCTATAGAAAAGTTAGGCACGTTAAATAAAAGTGCAAGTAAAAGAACAAGCAGTCGAGGGTCGACATCAACACACGGCTAACACACGACGACAGGCGACCTTCGATCGCGACAGGGGGGAAACAAGTTTCCTGGGGGGATTTTCCACCCCAACACGTGTCTACATTACAATATTGCTGGACTCTGGGGGGAAACATCAATCCTGGGGGGGGAAATTTACCCCCCCAAAGAAGTCTAGATTACACACTGGGCAACACGGGAACACTGGTATAAATTATTTCAGAAGCCGAAAGGAACATAAAGGTAGAAATCTTCAGTGCAAGAGTTGTAGACTTGTGGAATGGTTTGGATGATAGCATTGTCCCGGTCGTTCGAAATTAATTTGCAGTGCTTCTAACACAGACGTCTAATGAACCAGTTAAAACTCTTTTTATGTTATATTATGTTATGTCTTTGCCTAAGCGCACAGCTAACTGCGACGAGGAGCCATTGGAGAACATTACGCATGTAGCTTGACCGAGTAATACCTAGGACGGACAACCTAATGAGGAAAATATTTTGGACAAGAATGCTCTATATTGTATAGACTATGCATAGGCCAAAGTGCGGTGTAAGCAGTTGGTAGTAATAAAGAATACATTGACTTACTTGCTCACTTACAGTCCTACGTGAAATAACTGAAAGTGAAATTAAATAGAAATATTCTGCAGTCTGCACTCTGTTTTCAGTCCGGTATCTTATATTTTTGCTCTGTTT
This sequence comes from Allolobophora icterica, assembly GCA_963556255.1. Classification (NCBI taxonomy): domain Eukaryota; kingdom Metazoa; phylum Annelida; class Clitellata; order Crassiclitellata; family Lumbricidae; genus Allolobophora; species Allolobophora icterica. The sequence goes on from OY744604.1 coordinate 95,467,306, forward strand.
AGAACCCTTGTAAATGCAACATTGCTCCAAAATTTCATATTTTCATGTCTAAGGCGAATGCTGTTTTAGAAAGAACACTTGCGTCGCTCATTGTGGTTCCAAATTGATGTCTTCCACCATAGGAGAAATCTGTTAAGCGGGGCAAAATTTGACGCCGCTGAAAATATATCGGAGGCCATTACATTAAGCTTCAGGAAACATGCGTGGTCTCAATTTTAATTTAACTAAGCGCTCTTTAAAGCAGTGTTTGCAGTGGATGCGGCGGGAAGATATAAATTGACTGGTGTTACAGTGCTTTATCTATACCCTTCATACTGCCAAATTGCGTTGCCAAACGAAATTTAACCCATTAGTGCCCACGGTCCCTTTTTAGGGACACAATTTCATAAAATTCCAGTCTAGCATACATGAACCGCAAACTGATAGTGTCTCTTTTGCTGTAATAACTGATGTCTCTAGTACTATTTGGAGCGTTTTATTTTTATGTATAAAAATATTCTATTAGTTAATATGACGTCATAAACTTCACCCGCGAGAAATTTCACAAATGATGAATTCTTCTGAAAGGTAAGCATTTTTCTAATAAATGATCTCAGTAAATTGAAAAAACTGATTGATGCTTATGTAGTACAACTATTTAGCTTGTGCGGGAATACTTTTGTTGCATGTTTGTTGTGTACGTATTCCTTACTATGTTGTGTTGAAAGCTTGTCCCTAAAAAGAGACTGTGGTCATTAGAGGCCACAGTATTTTCCTACAGGCTAACATGGCTGTGTGTATGTATTTTGACCACTGGAGCTCATTGAATCCACCCATTATAGCATTATTCAGTACTATTTCAATGCCAGTGTATAGAAAATTAGTTCCCTGTATTTAAAATATTTTGTTTTGTTTTACAGAGTAACAAGATTTACTGTCAGTGGTGCCTCAGTGCTCTCGAGGACGACGCCGACTCTTTTCGCGCGTACATTTACATAACTCCGCCAGAGAATGGAATGGCCAGTAACGGTGATAGCGCAGATGAAGACCATACTGCCTATGTGTCACCAGACAATATATGTGGAAGGCAACTATACGTGCTGAAGGAGAGGCGACAGTATTTCGTCACAGCTGTTCATCCAACACATAAACCCAATGTGACTACGTGCTTTATATTTGTGGTCGTATGTTCCACAGGCAGCTTTAGACAATTCAGATAAAGGTCAACCCATAGGTGTGTTACTTCGTACTGTCCCAGTTCCACACGGGGAAGTAGGCATGGAGGGAAGGAGTGAAGGAAGGATGGAGGGAAGGACATAAGGTAGGGCGGGAGGGAACGAGGGAGGGAGGGATGGAGGGAGGAATAGACAGACTTACTAACCGTTGTTTCTCTCTGTGTCAATCCGTCTGTCTGTCCATATGTATGTCTGGCTTTGTGTCTGTACGTCTATATCCCTAGTGCTTAGTGTTTGTGGGCAGGGCGAATTTCGGGCGCCCCTTTTATATTGCACAGGCTATAATCGGTCATACCCTCGTCCTTGCTCCTCGTCCCCCTCAAGAGGACAGAGGTAGGACGGGAGGGAGCTAGGGAAGGAGGCATAGACAGACTTACTAACCGTTGTTTCTCTGTGTGTCAATCCGTCTGTCTGTCTGACCGTCCGTCCGTCTGTCCGTCTGGCTTTGTGTGTATACCTCTATCTCCGTAGTGCCCAATGTTCGTGGGCGGGACCAGTTTCGGGCGCCTGTGAGAGAGTTTATCGACACACAGAACTGGGAAATTACATGCGTAGATATGAGAAATATATGCTAAATGCTGTGTCGGCCTACACCTTTATTGTTTCGCTGTTTTATGCACAATAATTACCTATATACACGCATTCCGGTGTAACAGTATTGACTTTTGCTAGCTATTAGCCATTTTCACCAGCATTTACATAGTTGCATTTGGACAGATGTACTAACCGTTAGTTTTGACATTTCTGTATGTTACTGTTCATCTGTTCATATGTTACTTTTCATTGAAATGTTGCAGTTTTTTTTACTTGAATAACATGTCACTGCAGTAGTGTGAGTCATATTTCAAGTACTTTCATTTATAAAAAAAACTGTGACCTGTAGTGCCCACTGTCCCTTTTTAGGGACAAGAATTTCCATGCGTATATTTCTATTGCCCGTTGTCCGCAGAATTTTTCCACATTTTTCCCTTTAAACAATCCCCATTATCTACCAACCCAGAGAATTTCATAAAGTTTTGCCACCATGGGCATTAATGGGTTAAAGATCAAAGTTATGCCTGGCACAATTACTGCGAATTTGTGCAAAAATAAATGTAAGTTGACGCATTTTTATAATCATGTCCTATACCTTATTGTTTTTTCAAATATTTACTGCAAGACAAGTGGAGATTGTAATGTTCATTGGCAGAAGTAATTTTACTTCAGAGTTGGACTAAACTTCAACAGATTGTCTATAACATGCACAGATTATTCTCCGACAGAAAATTTATATAAAAGCATTGTCCAATGGAGGATGAGGTTCCCTTTACGCAGTGCTTTTTTTCAGCCGGAACGCGCCGGAACGCGCCGGAACGGCGTTCCGGCACCTTTTTCAGGTACTAAAAATAATATTTTTATTTTCATGATAAAAACAATAATTTAGTTATTCTAATTTTTATTTCAGTGTTTTGAGCTGTTTTAAGTGTTATTGAGACCCTCCCAACCCCCAATCCTGTTTTTCTCGAGATTTTAGCCCGCCCATAATTATTCCGTTCCGGAACCTGTCGTTCCGTTTCGGAACCTTTTTTTCAGAAAAAAGCTCTGCCTTTACGTATTACTTAAAGATTGTGATGTCATGAACTTGTGAGGAAATTCCATCTGAATGGTGGAATTCCTCTTCTGTAATTGTAATTTTCTGCAGAAAGCAGTGTTAACATTAATCCAGTAGACCTTCAATAATGAAGAGGTCTTGAAAAGGATGATTGATGTGACGTTATTTTTTTAAGCAAAGGAGGACACCGAGAACATTGACAGGAGAATCTGCTAAAAACCAGCCAAATGAAAATGTGAAAGATAAATTTCGAGTAAATGTTCACAACATGGTAATGGATCAAGTTTTTAGTTGTCTGAAACCCTGAGAATGAAAATATGCAAAGTTGCATGTCTATAGAAGAGCTGTACGTTTCGCTCCTCTAGCTAACTCTCCAAAAATGCAACAGATTACATGCTTTGCACGCGAAACCCCTCGTTTTCTATCCAATTGTATGATTGTGTACAAATCACCTCTAGGAATAAACTTCATCTAGAAATAATATGGCAACATCAGAATTCTCTAAAATGTGACATGTATTCCAAAGGCAAACACTCTATTCCCACAAATTGTACTCCCATGTTTCATACTTTATCAGTTAGACCTCTCATATGCGTCAGTTCCGTCCTCAAAATTTTCCTAAAGAGGTACAATTTCACATAAATTTAGACAAAAACTTTAAGTTTCCATAAATTGTATGTTCAGACTTCACCCATGGCCCGCTAGAAATACCATACATAGCAGTTTCGTCACCCAAAATGATCTTAACTGCTTCATCTTACAGACTTTACTCATATTGAAAACGAAAACCTGCCTTTCCCACAAATCTGGCGCTGCCGCAGCTTCCCAGCACACCCAGCGCTGCCGCTGCCACTGGAGAGGTTGGGCGTTCGAATCCCCGTCCGGGTAGAAATTTGATTCGATTTCTGCCCCTGCTGCACCCCATAGCCAGCTCAGCTATAATGAGCACACTGACTGAACTCTGTCGGTGGGAAGATGAGACGGTGAGGGTGAGGGCTGGCCGCCTACCCTCATATGCGAGTCTAAGAAACTGAGGTTGCTAACACTTCATATCCATGGCTACCTCCGGGTTAGCTCATGGGTCCTCTCTCTCTTCTTGCTTAAGACGCTTCCATATTATTAAGATGTCAAAATATGTTGTCCAAATAGTGTGCTTGTAAGAATATAGCTTGTAATACATATTAGAAATATATTTTAAAATTAACTTAGATTTAATTATATTTCAAATTAGACGATAATTTTTGAATTTTTATTCAGCTAATGCATATCTCCTGCTATATAGAAAGATGTATAAATGTATTTGAAAACACATTAACTAAATACGCTGATAAATTTGCACCTGTATCCAAAACGGTGTCTGACCTACATGCTGCCTTTGTCATGGAAACCGCCTGGAGGCGCTAGTTTAATGTCGCTATGGTCAAAAGCTTTGTACAATACAAGAATGGGTCTATAGGGTGTGTGCAATGATGCATGTTACTGCATTTGACGGACCTGTTGAATAGAGCTGTGCACTGCGTGTGCTCCATTGAATCCTCCGTTAGGGTTGACTGCGTTCAGAAATTGGCGCAGAACATAATTATACTCGAACGGTAAAGCTTGGCTCAGAACATATACTCGAACGGTAGACATTGGCTTAGAACATTATACTCGAACGTTAAAGATTGGCTTAGACCATAATTATACTCGAACGGTAAAGATTGGATTAGACCATATCTATAGTTAACTACTCATACATTTAATTCTCTTGATTGGGATGTGTTTATTTTGTGTGTGTTTATTTTACTAAGTTCTTTTCTGTAATCCTGTTTACAGTAATAGGTGCTCGGCTGAGCCATGCTGATCATCTGATGCATTTTCTGTTCGGTGTTTTGTTTTTCTTTTGTTTGTTTGCATTGTCTTGTATTATCAACTAGTCCTTCATTTTCATTCACACTATACCTCAAGGACATTATTTTCAGGGCCTGGTTTTGTCCCCATCATTTTCTTTTTTGGTGCCATCTTATTACTATGTAACAAATAGGCAGCCCTAATTAAGCGGGACCTATGTCCCTTTTGGGCTTTCCCTATTGTATCCCGAATGTTTTTACATTCCGATTGGTGCCTGCTGTACTTTGTATTGAATTCGGATCAATAAAGTTGAATTGAATTGAATTGAAGCTGTGTCTAATAATTCTACAAAGATGTTAAGTTTTTTATATAGACTAAACTGTGCACAGTGCACTATATAATGTGACAGTTGGTTCCAAACATAGTTGCGAATTTACGACAAATCGCAAATTAAAACGCATACAATGTTAATTTCTTAATCTTTTAATATTCATTTACAATATTATGCCATTTGGCCCATTAATAACTAAAAATGTCCTCCATTTTACGTTAAATGTTACAAAAAGCATTGGCCTAGACCCCTTATCCTGAAAGGTTTCGTGCCTTCGGCGCTCGATAATGTGGGCCTCCCATGACCAAAGTTCCCGAGCCGTTTTTGGAAACCAATGTTCAAATTAATTCAGAAGAGGTTTATCATTTAATTGTAATTGTAATTGAACATTTATATAGCGCCACTCAAATCAGCGGCGCTCTCGACCCACATCACTGCCAAAACTGGCAAAAAGAAAGGTTTTCAAGCGTCTACGGAACTGAAGAGGAGAGAGGACGAGGAGCTCCTGACGTCACAGATATTCGCCTTGATTCTCTGTGCATAACAATCTGTGAGTGTCCTACTTCGCTTTACCTGTGTGCAATAAAACGGCCAAAGATCAATCGACCAATCGATCATTCGACATCAGGTTTGTTACCAGTAAGGCCGCATGATACAGCTTGGTACGAGAATACGTAAGGTCGATGAAGTTTAGGAATATTTCTTAACTGACTACAAGAAATTCAAATCAGACTTAGAGGTTACCACTCAGAGCCTGGTTAGTATGCACTTTTACCTTATGAGTAGTCTATTTGTTCCTAATTTAACATCTTCTACCATTTCAGTTATCTGTGGGAGTAAATTTCAAGGTTATTACAACAAGGTTCAATTTACCTAAACGCTCTTAAAAGCAGTGTCTAGTGTGGCTAGGGAGCGATGACATGAACTGTCTAGTGTCATAGTGTCACTAAAGGACAATATGTCTTATATTAGCTCGCAGGTTTATAATGCTTATGCCTTTGGGGGAGTTGCAGCTTGAGTTGGTTGTGTATTTTTTTTGTGTTTTCTGTTTTTCGTTGTGCGTTCTAATCTTCGTGTCTCTGTTTTGAGCGAAATAAAGAATATATAATGCAACTTTTTTTACCCCGCACACCGCCATGTAATCGCAATCGTAATCGTAATCTCTAAATTTGAACAGAAGGTGGAAGCGAAGTTGCTGGAACCAGCTTATTCACAGGTGCTTAGTCAAATCATAATCGATTGGTCGGTGGGGGTGGGGTGAAATCGGCTACAGGTTCCGCATGTAGACAGTCAGACGGCTAAGGTGGGTGGTGTTTAAAGCTGAGAAGATGAGGGAGGTAAGAGGACGAGGAGGAACTGGGGTAGATTTGTGAAAGAGCAGCGTTTTCAGTTTTGAGTGAAAGACCTGCGGAGAGATAGCAAGAGAGGTGTCTTTTGTTGAGCTCTTAGGATGGATCAGATATTTGTCGTAGTACTGGTGCGAGTTTTTTTCAGAGAGATGGAACAGCTGTGGCTATGGAGTGAATTTCAAATTTTACTGATGAGGTGATGGAAGGGCGGAGAAGTGTTATGGCAGAAGCGGAGCGCGTTGAGCGAAATAGTTGGACCGTGAACAGTTGACGAAGATAGGAGGGCTGGGAGAACTTAAGTGTATTGTAGGTGAGTGATATGACTTTGTATTCTATTCGTTCGGATATTCGTTCCAGTGGAGTAATTTGAGGATATGAGTGATGTGGTGGTGTTTATGGGTTTTAGTCACAACACGGGCGAGGGTATTCGGAATAGCCTAGAGGCGATTTATTTGGGTGATGTTTATGTTCAGAAAGAGCGAGTTCCAGTAGTCTAAGTGTGCCTGAACTATAGATGTAGCGATTACAGATGCCGTTTTGAAGTCGAGCATAGGACGGACTATGCGAAGGTCACGAATATGCATGAAGCAGGAGCGGGAAAGATGGGTGATGTGTTCGGATAAGTCTATAAGGTATTGGTCAAAGGTAACACCTAGGTTGCGGACAGGAGAATTGGCAGTGAATGTGTTGGTGAACACCGAGTCAATGTTGGGGAATAAAGATATCTGGAATTTTCTTCAGTTGGTCACACAGGCCTATTAGTAAGAACTCAATCTTAGACGGTTTCAAGCACAGGAGATTTGATGTCTTCCATGGAGTGGGAGAAGCTGTTTGGAGAGATAGAGAGATCAATATTTGGGTGATGTCAGCATATAGGTGACGATCGACGATGTACATGAGTTTAACAAGGTTAAAAAGTCACAGTGATGCTCACCGCCAGGGGCGTAGCCAGACTTCAATTCAAGAGGAGGCAACTACTGCTTGTCTAAACTTTTATGCATTGCCGGTCAGAGGGAAATTTGTCAGCGTCCGAAAAAACTTATGAGAATTTAAGAATTTTGCTGTGAGAATTTCTAAAATTTCGTCACGAAAAAAGTAAATTTCGTCACGAAAAAAGTTTATGACCTTTTTTTCTTTTTTTTAGTCATTAACACATTCGAGGACTTTCTTCGACACAAATCAAGAGGAGGCAAAATCCACCTCTCCTGGGGTCTACTTCAGAAAATACATGGAGAATTTTTAAATTCGCAAAACCAAGAGGAGGCAAATGCCTCCTCTTGCCTCCATGTAGCTACGCCTATGCTCACCGCATGCTCTTTATTGCAACACATTTTAATTTGGCATATAGCCTATTTACCATTTAAAATTCACTACATTTATGACGTTATAAGCTCACCTCTAAGGCAGGCTTATTATTGTTTACGGATAACAAAACGAATGGTTTTCAGCTACTTACAAATTGACCACTACAACCCTTTGCATTTGAAAATTCACCGGAGTTTCAGATAAAATCTTAGGGCATCTCGCATAAGATCTAAGTAAATTTCATAGCACGTCGGCGTTGAAAAGATAGGTTACAGATTTACAACGGACCATTGCACGTGAATAATTAAACAGCCGAATGTCAATAACCGTTTTAAGGTGTCAGAAAATTATGAGACCTACAAATGTATGTAATAATGTGCTAAAATGGATTTAAAAAAATACGAAACTGATTACGGCTGGTTTTTAAGAAACTGCGACAGTACCCGGTGTGTAAAATATCGTTTCCATTTACCAGGATTTTATATGCAGTCTCTCTTCAAAAATAATTATGATCGGGGCCTAACGAGTTAACTAGTCTAATAAGCCAAATAAACTAATTTAGAATGACACAAGTGTGTATTTACTATTTTTGCGTATTAATAATTTCTCGGCTGTGCGATCTTAAGACGACCTGATACCGCAATCTCGACGATGTCGGTGTTCCAAAGTAAAAAATTAATGTAAGTCAAAAGCAGGGTTTCCGTTAACGCCCAAATGGCCGTTTGTACGTCCGAAAGAAAAACGTTCAAAACGTAAAAAATTTGACAATTGACTGATTTACAGCAAACTTCTAGGTCCGGACGTAAGTAGACCAAGGTTCTACGTTCTAATTTTGCGCTCTTAACGGAAACACTGGTCAAAGTATTTCGGATTTTACGCATGCGCGGGAACAACAAGTCCCCACACGTTTGAATTGGTTACATGCTAATAAGGGTTGTCGTAAGCTCGAGATTAAATCGCGTAAATAAGTCTCAATTTTTGTGAAAAATGGCATCAGACTCGTCTTGATGCAATCTTTAATCTATGCAGCTAACACAGGAATTAAGCGTTGATATCTCATGGTGACCGTGACGATGACGATGACTACAACAGCGAAATTGCTGATGATGATAATTATAGCGAAGCGCTCTCTCGGGCCTCGGGCTGCTGTGGTACCTCGTGGGAGTAAAGAGCCAGTTCATCCAAACGATTAAAATTTATTGAAAATTATTAACTGCAGGTTTATTAAACTTTATCAAGGCAATAATTAATTATGTAATAATCAGTGAATAATAGTATGTATGTATGGCATGCTTCATAATAGTTCAGCGCCAAAAAGTATCTCAGTAAACGTTCAAGCACGTTTTTAGTGAGATATGATCTTTGAATTGTGATCATGGGCGACCGAAGGGGGCATTTGCCCCCTGGATTTTGGAAATAATTTACAAAATGAAATCTTTTGCGAAGGATTAAGTTGCCTCGCCGCGTGGCCCTCTGACGGCCATTAACATCTACCGCCCGGATTCGGAGCCACCATCAGCTGCCTTGTTCGGCGAGCTCGCTGAACAGTTTGCCTTGCACAACACACACCTGATCGTCGCGTGTGACCTTAATATCCATCTTGAGCAGCCAGAGCTAATACCCCGTGATCGAACGAGTCGAACTGCTACGATCGACTTGGCACGGCACGCCTAGACTGCCTTGACCGCATCCTGCGCTCTGCTGCACGCCTTATTGGCCAAATACCATATTTTGGCCATGTATCAAATTATATGCTGGAGGTCCTGCATTGGCTCCCTGTACGGCAGCGCATTGAATACAGGATCGCCTCCTTTGGTTGGCGATGTCAACTGGGTCTCGCACCAAAATACCTGATGGATCTCTTCCGGCCTGTGTCTGCTTCTCGGACTGCTCGAGTCCTCCGCTCGGTGGGGAGGGGGATGCTATCCGTCCCGTTTGCCCGTACTGCTAACATGCAGACCCGCGCTTTCTCGGTGGTTGGTCCGACCATATGGAATGGCCTTCCCTCTGAGCTGCGCCTACATCCTAGGTCTTCCTCTGGTACCTTCTATGACCACCTGAAAACTGCTCTTTTTCGCCGTGCTGGAGTCGGGAGCGCCTCTGAGTAGTTCCCTTGAAGTGGCGCTATATAAATTTACGAATGAATGAATAAGACTACAACAGCTGTTACTACCAGCTGCGACAGCTCAGGGTCATATCTCGCTCCCACTTTCCTGTATCAGCATCTACACTTGTCCATACTTTTGTGGTCTCCCGCCTCGATTATTGTAGAGCCATATATGATAGGCTGTCAACCTGCCGATTGAGGTGCCTCAATCGGGTTCTGCGCACGGCTGCCTGGCTGGTGGGTCATATCCCCAAATTTGGCCGGGTCTCAGAGTACATGCGGGGGTGCTCCACTGGCTCCCCTACCCGCAGCGCATTGCTTATCGGGTTTCTGCTTTGGTTCGGCGGCGCATTGAGGGCTTGGCCCCCTTACCTCCGGAAACTTTGCCGCTCCACTGTGGCTGTCCAGCGTAGTGGTTCACTTCGCTCTGCAGCGAAGGCTGAGCTTTTTGTCCCCCACGCACGGATTGCTATCCGGGAACACCGTGCCTTCTCTGTCTCTAGCCAAGCGACCTGGAATGGGCTTCCAGCAGCGCTGCGCCTGACCCCAATTGATTGCTCTTCTCTGTTCCACTCTTGCCTTAAAACTGCCTTGTTTGACCGGGGATGGACTGGGAGCGCTCCTGAGTAGATAACCTTGATGGGGCGCTATATAAGACCTCTGCAATAATAATAGGGGGACGCGGTGGTGTAGTGGTGTAGGTCGGTGCCTTGTGACTGCAGGGTCGCAGGTTCGAATCCACCTCAAGCCACTGCGTAGCGACGCGAGTGCTTCTGAATCGTTGCTTCGATCATATCGACTGTCTACGAAATACGGCACTCTAATTTCCAGTATTTATTTATTTATTTGTTTATAATAATAATGCTTACTAAAACACTCCCAACACGATTTTCAATGCAAAACACTATAATTATTTAGGTAAGCCTTGATCATTATTTATTTTTAAAGTTATCACGTGTTCTGTGTTCATGAATCAGCTTGTTTGCATAAATTTAGTGCAAAAACGTCAATTTCCCTCTAAAAATATTGCTCCACAGCCAAGAAAAATTTTGAACAGCACGGTCCTAAATGATCCACACTCATTATGCGAACTGGAGTAATCACGTTCAGACTAGTTTTGATGCGCTCTTTATCTACGTGGCAAACACGGGCATTAAGCGTTGAGATGACATGGTGATCATGACGACAACAATGACTAAAGCAACGATGATGGTGATGATGATATGACGATGGTTTGGTGATGAAGATTGCAAAGATGATGATGCAACTGAAACTTCTAGATTACATTTAAGGTGATGGAAAATGTCGAAAAATTGATGGAAGAATTTATATCTGAATTCATTGTTGGGACATGCCAGTTGCTTCCAAAGTCGTATGATGCTGTTTCTGAACCTCTCCATTACGGAGAAGACACCTACGCCATACGTTCTGGCAGCTCTATTGAGTTCCATATACGACCGATGAATGTATGCTTCAACGACATTGATGAATTATTCGTAGGACGTAATAGTTTGGTCTTTACAGAAGACTTTCCAGTGTTGCCAAATGATGTGAGTCGCTTACACGATACAATCAGATGCTACAGGATGGAGCCATACCTCAGGTTTCCAGGTTTTGTTCGACTTCGAGTTTGGGGGGATATGAATTTTAGCTGGAAAAATAAAACATATGAATTTAGCCATAAAACTGGTCCAGATATTAAATACTATATAATCGATACAGTAGATCGAGCAGCTAAAGTAGCTGCTGAACACCAGGCTATTAAAAGTTTTGTCGCGCAACCATATACTGTGAGCGGTCCAGCGGTTACGATTCAGAATAGTGCAGTAAGTGCGTCGAGCGATAGCGTAGAGAGCTTGTGGTGTCCTCGGTGGCCTAAAGAAGCCCAAAGTTGGTCTAAACGACCTAGAGTTCACGGAAGGCCAATGACGGCTACAATCTCTGAAGTTGTACAACAAGGTTGTCATTTGGTATACGCTCAGCACCGTGCTTGTAGGAATGATCAACTACAGTGGAGATTGTCATTTTCAGTGGCAGAAGTGATTTTATTTAAGAGTTGGACTCAAGTTCAACAGATTGTCTATCACTTGTTAAGATTCTTCTCCGAGAGAGAATTGATACAAAAGGATTGTCCAAAGGAAGATGAGGTTCTCTGTCCGTATCATTTAAAGACTCTGATGTTATGGACTTGTGAAGAGATGCCACCAGAATGGTGGAATTCATCTTCGATTATGGCAATCTGCTGTGTGTTGCTTAAAAAGCTTTCAGATTGGTTAAAGAGGAGATACTGTCCGAACTATTTCATTCCTGAAGCAAACTTAATTAATGAGCCGTTGAACACGGCAGTTCTGGACATGACTGAAAGACAGTTAAATAAATTCTGCACACCAGGTCCTGGCGTTCTTTATCAATGGTTCATGACAAATTACATAATTCCAGTCATTGCAACATATTTCGGAGTTGGACGTATTGGGAATATTTCAAAATGCCTGCAATCTCTCATCGAATATCGGAAAACATTGCAGTCAGAATTCTTGGATTTATTATTTTCCATCGAATTTACACACTGTAATATCTACACTCGTGTGTCAATTAATTCTCACACATTACAACCGAGGTCTATTCTAAGTGAAATGCGTGTTTACAGAGATCTTGTCTTATTAGGAGACAGAAGAATGTCAATACTACCAATGCCGGTTGACGTTTCGTATTTCACATACTTTGACAAAACAGTGTTTTGTTTGAATACTGCATATAGTTTAGGTTATGGAGAAGTATCATGGGATTGCGAACTATTTGAATATGTCAAAGGAATTTTCTGGAAACCTAAAATCGTAATGTGTCAATATCATATATTTCCTGAACCCTTAACTGCACAAAGAAGTCTGTGTCAATTTTTACGAGCACAAGAATTTTTGGAGAATTTAACTGGATCAAATAGCCGTTCGGAGTTTAAGCTATTGTCTCTGATGTCGAAAGAGTTTCTTAGGGAGGCTGTGGAATGTGACGATTCTCAATCCAACGGCATCGCTGCTGCAGCTTTGGTCTACCTAGCTGCTCTCCATTTTGCATCATCAGAATACCAACTAGTAATAGACCTCTGCTCAGCGATCTTGATGGGTCAAATGATCCAAAAGGAAGTTGAAACATTGAATGCATTGTGTTTGATGTTCATTGATGATGTTGCTCGAATCGTTGGATTTTGTGTGCTTTGCAAGAGGTGTAACGAAAATGTGCACTTTAGTAAGAGGCGAATTTATTTCGATTTTCGTGTTACGGCAAAGGTACTTGCTTACTATTTGATGGTAGCATCTGCTGAAAGAATATCTAAACAAATTGAATTGAATCCTGATTTGCCTACTTCGGCATTTCCTATTGATCAAATTTTGTCGGCTTTCGCCAAACAAAAGACAGGCATTTATTTGACGAAGTCATGCAGTTGCTTGAAAACTGTCAATCATTGTGTATATCGAACAACGGATTGGGTGACTAAAAGTGCTACTTTAAATGTGGATGCCTTGACTCTTACTGGAGAAGTAATTGATTCTCTAACGGAATATGCTTTAGAAAATGTGACATCGTTCTACAGTGTGATCCACAAAGACTTTGGTATCCAGTGCAACGCAGCGGACTGCTATCGTGCTTTGCATCTTTATAAGTGTCGCCAATATGATGAAGTGTTGCATTTATGTGATGAAATACTGAAGGAGCCTGATCTGCAGAGTGATTTGAAGAAGTTTGCATTTGCGAATGTTTTGGTGATGAGTCCGCTTGACTCGTTTTTCGATAGAGACGTACAATCTTTGGTAGGATTGCATACGCTTCTTCATTTCTTATCAGCTCTGAATGATGATGATTTGAGGAAATTCAAGTCAGCTGCGCACTTTTTCGAACAGTATGCGCCCAGAGGACCTCTTGTGAAGCACTACACCGCTACAAGTTACCATTTTCTCGGAAGACATTTCATTGCGAGATATTTGAAACTCAGATGTTATGTCGACTGTAATCGTCCGTGTAGGAAAGAATTTTCTGATTTTTCTGCTATGAAGTGTAGCCTTCCGTTTGAACAGATTATTCGCCGGTTTCTTCGACAAAGACATCGTAAAATTCAACAATAATGACAGAGGTTTATCATGTAAGCTTAAGCGATAGTTGCTGTTTTCTCCTATGTAGGGGGAGAGTTGCCCTAATTGAAACGCTTAAGCAGCAAACGAGATGAAACATGTTAAGTACATGTGTTTTAGAAACTTCTGATATGCATTACAATTAGGCCTATCTACCAATAAACTACAAGTGTGGTTTATATAAAAGTTATAGATGTATTCTTTCAGAGGAAATTTAACCATTTTCAATGACACCATAATGTTCCAAATAAGGAAACCAGTTGCCTTCATTGGAACACATGGTTGCCCTATTTGGAACACTAAGTAGTATTTAGTTTTTTTTATAAATTTTTTTACGTTTTTTTTATTAAATTTTTAAGTGTCTTTAAGCAAAGTCAGTTTTTATTGTCATTCAACACAATAGTCTGTAAAGTTTATTGAGAAAGTGTGAAGTCCACGATGGATAAATGGATCAGGCAGGAAGCATGCGATGTCTTGTTCATCAATATCATCATCATCTTGACTTGCTGGCAAGGAATTAACAAACGTTTTGTCATTTCTGCTACTTCTTTTTAGGAAGTGTACTTCAAACTTTCCAACATCCTCATTACTGTCATTTAATTTTTTATCTGACCAACGTTGCAGTTTCTCAGGTTGGCCGAGCTATACTTTACAAGAACCCATTTACCAACTGAAACCTGACTTGAATCGACCTGATTTTGTTTATTGGCAATCGGCAAGTGAATGTTACTTGGCTCTCTCAGTGATAATTCGGGATGTCTTCTCATGAATGCATAATACCATTTCTATCCAGCCATTCGAGTGTCCTGATTAAAATTATGCTTTAAATTATGGGCCTCAGCAAGGTCAAACGCCAACCGACGCAAATTGTCTATGCGTAATCCAAAGAACATTGATTCCAGCTGCATGTAATGTTCAACTAATTCCTTCTCTAAATCACTTGAGAGAGAACATGCATGGCCATTGGCCATGATACTTCACGTCGCCAATAGCAATTTTTTTTCCATTTGAATGTCTAGACAATGTTGCCTTCGGAATTCCATAGGCTAAGGTTCTGGATGATTCTGACAGTCCCATTATTTTATCTCCTCTTTGAACGGCTGATACTGCTCTTTCAATATCTTCGCCAGTCCATTCTCCATACACTCTTCTTGACATCTAAATTGTAAAATATATACTACGTTTTAAAAGAGAGTTAGATTAACCCAAACTGTAAGATAATGAAACTGAACAGTGCTAGATTCAAGCATTTGCAAGAACTTCTAGATTAGTTTTCTAAAGACATAGAACAATAGAGGAGCAATCAATGAAGCTTCTTAAAACTGTTAAAAAGCCCTTTCTGTAGATCTACACATCCGAAATAGAAGTAGGGGCCTAATAGTTCTATGAACAAATATATTCAATCCCAGTCTCCCTGAATGGAACGGCTGAGTTGCCCTAAATGGAACGTTCCATTCAGGGCAACTTAGCAGTTCCATTCAAGGCAACTGGGACTACTTTTACAAGATGTTTAGTCCCATAAAATAGGTTGCATCACGCGCTCAGACCCTTATTATCATTCAAGCACACTTACCTTAGCTACAGGTTAGCGTAGGAATTAAAAAGTTATTCGCTGTAACGCCGGTTGAATATTTGATCTTATCGATACAACTAATTTATAAGAAGTGTACCAAAATTAGATATTTTCACTTTATTAAAGAAGTACAGCTCCTATCGCCACCAAACAATCCACCATGATGAATCGTACTTAGCGCAATACTACACCAAGCGCAGACACATTAAACATGTATAATTCCGCGAAAAAAGAAAAATTCCAATCAAGGAGCCGTTCCAATATAGGAAACTCTCCCCTAAAGTTGCAAATAATATTGTTTCTGACAGTGCTTTTTTTCTAGGAAAAAAGGTTCCGGAACGGAACAATAGGTTCCGGAACGCAACAATTATGGGCGGGCTAAAATCACGAGAAAAACGGGATTGGGGGTTGGGAGGGGTCTCAATAAACACTGAAAACAGTTCAAAAACACTCAAATTAAATTAAAATAACTAAATTATTGTTTTTATTATTAAAATAAAAAAATTTTATTAGCTGAAAAAGGTGCCGGAACGCCGTTCCGGCGCGTTCCGGCTGAAAAAAAAGCACTGGTTTCTGAAGTATCTGTGAGACAGAGATGGTATTCAGTTGTCTAAATTTGTTTAATTCGTTTAGATTTACTCAATGGAGAAATGACCAATACAGGGAAGAGGTTTCAAGAATTGATATTACCCAATAGGCATAACCTCTGCACAAAAATGGAATAGGGCCTACATCGATCAAGGCAAACGGAATTCTCAAATCTGTAAAATACCAAATTTGAAACAAAAGCTCGCTGGTCTGAAATTTTAATTTGCAACACGCTATGGACGTAATTAAAGACGATTAAAATTAGTAATTGTAAGCGAAGCAATTCATTAAGCTCTACTGTAAAACTAGGAGAGCCAGATCTTCCCTCCATTAGATTAAAAGAAACGTCAAACACAGTCATACTGATCCTGGAGCGCAAAAAGAAATCATACTTGGGCTAACTGCTGCTCACAGTCTGTTGATCTCTGACTCTGAACATCAGTGACTAAGCCGGATCTCGTGACTTGACATATTATATTGAGTGAGTGAGTGAGTGAATGAGTGAAATTTGACATTTACTGGTAAAGCTATTGTAGAAAGATAAATTCAGGGTCCACAGATTTAATTAAACGATTTTACTCCTCAGTTTTAAGGATATAGGCCTAATTATGGGGAAACAAAGTAATCCTGCGCCATGTTGTTGGGTTCTTTAACTTTTCAGAACTCGAAGATGCGATATTATTCTAGGCTTCTGTGAGCATAGGCCCTATTTGGTAAAATACTGAATTGCACTCCGATAACGAGAAGTTACATTTTCTTAATAATAAAAATTTATCTGATCATACACCTTTGAAGGATTGTAAAGGTTTTGTTGATATTAGAGCTAACCAATCATGTGACGGACTCCTACATGTATGTTTCTATGGTGCATGCGAGTCCTACAGCATATATAGGCCTAATATCGAAGAAGAGCAAATGGACTGTCAGCGCCTCTGATTGCCGCCTGTAATTTTGTGCTGGAGCAGTCCAACGTCGACAGTGAACGAACGGAACACTCGAATCAACTACGAGAACTTTTTAGTTTGAAAAAACTTTCGGTGGGCGTGTTGATAAGAGAGATTCATCAAGTTGTAATGCCACCCTCGGAAGCTACATTTACACGCAGCCTGGTCGTCATCGAGAGAACACGGTGAATGGGGGCAAGCGAAAGAAGTGACAGATCTACGAACGAGAAATCTACTTCTTCAAAGAGGGAGGGTATTTAGGCAAAAATCTTATAATGGTTCTAATATATATATGCTGGTCTAAGTAGGATAGTTAAGACAATCTATGAGCTGGATCCTAACGTTTGATATTAAACATGCAAGTGAGACAGGAAGGAACCTAAAGAACTTGGCGTATGATCAACGCCTGCCTCCCAATAGATTAAAATATTGGGAGAACGTTACTGTTATTATTATTAATATAATAATAATAATAACATTATTATTATAATCATCATCATCATCACCATCATCACCATCATCATCATCATCATCATCGTCGTCGTCGTCGTCGTCATCATCATCATCATCAATTTCGTTTTGTTTAATGTAAATTCACATTCACAAACAAAGCAATACGCTGCACAACATTTTACAGTCATCCCATCCGCTTAACGTTGGCCCTGTAAATCCTTGATGGGAGTTTTCGCCCCTTACTCCTAGAAAGGCGTCCACATTTGGTGACGGCTAGCGACCATTCAGCCGCTGTCGTTATCTGTGGCTTTGCCGGCCATTGATTCACTAATAAAAGGTAGAAGAGTATATAAGTAAAGAATATATATATATATATATATATATATATATATATTATAATGGACATTCATAATAGATATAGCGCAATATAGGAACTATATATGCACATCCATAGTTAGTGAAGAGATTTATATATATATATATATGTATATATTTATACTGTACAATAGTTTTGCTGCTTATATATACGTCTGTGTTTGTAAAGATGTATATACACGCATATATGTATCTATGTATTTTTGTGCTGATTGTTTTGTATTGATCGTCACCGTTGTAGCAATGATTTCAATAGCTTATTCTTATCTGACGGCGTGATATATGACATATTCATTTAGCGTTCGTCCGTTTGTCACGGGGTGCGTGGGGTTTACAATGCAGGGACTGCGGGTGGTTGGGTGGTTAGGTGGAAAGGATAGAGAGAGGATGAATGGTGCCATGGGAGTTGGAGGAGAAGGACGGAGGAGGAGGAGGAGGAGGAGGAGGAGGAAGACGAAGACGAAGAGAAGGTGGAGGGGGAGGAAGGTGGAGGAGGAGGTAGAAAAGGAGAAGGAAGTGGAGGAGCAAGACGAGGAGAGGGTGGAAGTGGAGGATGTGGAAGAAGAGAATGAGGATAAGGTGGGAGAGGAGGAGGAGGATGGGATGTGGAGGAGGAGGAGGATGTTGTTGTTACTGGTGCTGTGGGCTCGATTTGACTGCGATCGAATCGATGGTAATAGATAAATGATGGAGTGATTCCTATCGCAACTTCATTATGGAAGAGTAGGCATATTGCGCGGTCGGCTGAACGGGGGAGGACGAAGAGTAAGTGGAGGATGGAACGGAGAGGAATGAAGGCGGGAAGGGAGGAATGATGGAGTGGTGGATGAGAATTAAGGCACAGAGGAGGAGAGTGTGCAAAGGAAAAGGACAGAGTGTGGTTGGTTGGGGAGAAAAGAAAGAAGAAGCTAAGGGGAAAGAAGGAAGGATAGAAAAAGTGAATGAATGAATGAATGAATGAGATACCGACTGAGCGAATGAATTAATATTGGAAAGAAACGTGGGGCAGAGAGAGACAGAGAGAGAGAGAAGGAGGAAGGAAGGAAGGAAGGAAGGAAGGAAGGAAGGAAGGAAGGAAGGAAGGAAGGAAGGAAGGAAGGAAGCAAGGAAGCAAGGAAGGAAGGAAGGAAGCAAGGAAGGAAGGAAGGAAGGAAGGAAGGAGGGAGGGAAGGAAGGAAGGAAGATAAGAAAGAAGGAAAGAAAGAAGACAAGGGCAAAGGAATGAAGGCAGGAACAAACGTACGAACGATTGAAGGAACAAAGGAAGGAATAAGGAAGAAAATTATGAAGGAAGGAAGTTAGAAAAGAAAGCAAAGAAAGAAAGATAGAAATGAAGGATGAATGGAAGGATGGAAGCAAATTGGGACAGCAGGAAGATACAAACGAAGGAAGGAAGGAATAAATTATTAAGGACGGATGGAAGGAATAAATTAGACAGAAGGGAGAGATGGTAGTAACGAACGAACGCAGGAAGGGACGAGTTCAGGGTAAAAGGAAATCCATTACCGTCCTACGGTGGCTCAGCGTTTATACGGAAGATCTAAAACGACCGACAAAGCAGACGAAACATCTTCCATGAATGCATAATACATCGATGTCTTTCGACCCACAGGGGTCATCAAGGTCGAGGGTCGGTGCCAACAGGATGCTAACTGCCGTCGACGTAGAAATAAGTCCTCCTGAGTCTGATTTCGGACTCTTATCTGTTCCGTCTGGACCCTTTTACGATAATTAGACCTCGACTCGAGACTCGAAAGCGAGACTTTATTATGGAAATACTGTCTGGTTGTGTAGAATGCGTCCATGGGTTCCATCTTGTTATTCGACGTCTGGGAATAGCGCTGAACAGGTGTCCTAACGAGATAGCGAGCGATTTTGTTATGGCGCTAAATGATGTCGCTTTTATTGAAGCGTCGGCAGGCCAGAGCTATGGAGCGCCGATGTTCGTCGAGTTGTATCGGGGAGATTGGTACAACAGGCTGTAAATCGGATCCCATCAAAGCCACTCTTTATCCCTTTGTCTCCGTCTCTCTCCGTGTCTGTCTGTCTGTCTGTCTGTGTGTATGTCTATCTATAAGTATATGTCGCTCCACGGCATCCATCCAACCATCCATCCATCCATTCATCCATCCATCCATCCATTCATCCATCCGTCCATCAATCCATCCGTTCATCCGCTATCTGAGAGTCTGTCTATCTACCCCTCTATCCCTCTGTCTACTGTTGCGCGTGCCATTACGTGTCTCTTTCTGAGACTCTGCTTGTCAGTCTACTTGTCTGCCTCCATCTTCATAACAATTTCACCAACTAATGGTAACCAATTTCTAGAAAATGACCGCAATGAGGCGGTACAAGTTTTAGCGGTGAGTGGTGAAACGAGTTCGCGTTCAAGGCACGCACGAGGACGTAAGAGCTAAAGCCTGTCTGTTGACTGTAAACAGTTACAGCAGATTGCTTCTTAGAGAACCATCTCAAACTGAAACGCCAAAGACGCTTGTATACAAGAATTTAAGCACCTCTGGAAAGAGTCTGTTTGGGGAGGAGCTGTATAAACCTGTGGTAGAGATATAGGTACAGGTACAGGTAGATAAAGAGGCGTGCAACAGTTGTCAACTAGTTACTTAGTAAGCTATTTGGTTTGTTATTAAGAAAGTTAAAATGACGAGAAGAGAAGGCGAAGAGGAGGAAGAGGAGGAGGAAGAGAAGGGGATGAAGAGTAGGAGGAGGAAGGGCAGGAAGAGGAAGAGGAGGATTAGGAAGAGGATGGGACTAAGAGGAGGAGGAGGGAGAAGAGGGAGGAGGAAGAGGAAGAGGAAGAGGAGGAAGAGGAGAAGGAAAAAGAGGAGGAGAAGGAGGGAAAAGGAGATTAAAAGAAGAGGAGGAAGAGGAGAAGAAGAAAGGAAGAGGAGGAGAAGCAGTTTTAGACTCATTATGTCGTAGGTTTTTTCAAAGCCCGCTTCGCTAACGCAGCAAGCTCACCATCAATGGTCGATAGGTGCATCGAACTAACCAAAAGATAGGTATTCTCCGCATATTTATCAATGCTATTCCAGTTATTCCTGGGATGAAGGTCCGATGCTCCAACAACACAATGTCATGACGGCGGACCTGCAGCAGATCACTGAACTATGCTAGTATAATTTATGTCAGCAACAGCCGAGTCAGCACCTGCAAACCTGGTTACATGGCCTCTATCTGAGAAGTAACTACATGTAATTAGCCAGTTGTAGATTGTATCCGGTATGTCCAAGTCGGATAGTTTCTCGGCCAGCGATGAATGGTGGATGGTGTCGAATGCCTTCAAAAATCCGCTGAGATGACTACTACGTACATAGCATAATACTACTGCCCATCAACCTATATGGTAAGTACTCATTATATGTATTTTACTCTTCTATGGCTAATAGGCTGAATATATTCCATTTGCATCTGGCAAAGAAAAAGACACAAATTCCAGTGAAGCCATGTTGGTTGAAGAATCAACAAACGAACTGACTGCTGTTGTACCCACTGCAGATACAGTTCAGGCTGATCTGTGCGGGCGTGATATCAGTCACGCGGAGAGCAAGATTGAAGACCTGTATAGGGTACACATCTATGTACATTGTACAAGCTAATTAAAACACCAGTTTCTTGTTGTTTTGATGCAAATGAGATTGCTAATGATGATGATCGTGCAAAGTACTACACTGGTTTGCCAAATTTTAAAGCGAATCAATTAGTTTTTGAGTTTTTGCAGAAATATGTAACAGATGACAAGTCGCTGGAACAGTTTCAGGAATTGATGCCTGTCTTAGCCAAGTGCACTTAAAACAGAAGTTTTCTCAATAAATATAGAAGATATTTTGACACTTCCGTGTTCGATTCAAAATGTTTAAAGGCATGGTCCATACCCGTTGTAATTGCCAGTTATTAAACCGATATGGGAATGGTGTAAGCCTTTCCTAAAAGCTCAGGCAAGACACATGAGCGAAAAAATTGTGAAGCTTGTTGCTTACGTGCATCCCAGAACTGACTATCACGGTACACCCTGGTTACAAAAATGTATGAAACTGCAGAAGGAAATGTGCAAACAACAAAGTCACAAACTGCAAAGTCACAAATGTTCATCTGTGCCTGCACCTGATAATAGTACTTATGTTCCTTGTTAAGTTCAATCTCATGACCTTCAGTGAAACAACTGTCACCGCTGAGTACATATTTTATTACATTAACATAACATAGCATAACATAACATATTTCTTTCTTGAAACCAAAATATAAGAAACGGCAATACAAAAACTGAATGCAATTCAAGATGGTCGCAAAGGGAGGCCCAGAAGGGAAGACTCCCGCTAGTAGGGACACCTACTTACTAATTGTATTGGCATGGCGAGAACCAACTTGAGGCTTAAGTTTCTAGTTAGAGTTACTAAGCAAGAATCTAAGTAATTGAAACCAAGGACCGCCACCGTTTGGGCAGTGGAGAAAAACGGAAAGAAACTAAGGGACTCCGCTCAACAAGGGGGCGGAGTAAATGATCAGAACATTTAACCATGGGATGCAACGAGGTGTGATCAACGGCGGGCAGAACAAGTAGCGAGGTCGTTATCGATAAGCTGTTGGCGAAGCTGTCTTTTGAATCCTGTGAGGTATCCCACCTGCTGGAGGGGAGAGGGAGAGCATTCCATATCTGAGGTCCTGTGACGTTAATTGAAAATCTTCGTGAGTTGGAGTGAGCAAAAGAGGGCCTATATTTGCTGGCACTCCTTGTGAAGTGGGAGTGGATGTCAGAGCCCATACGGCATAGAGTTTTAAATGTAGCGGGTAAAAGATCTCGTGTAAATTTATACATAAAAATACCAATCTGATAATTCCTTATTTGACCAACTTTTAGCATCCCATACCTGGAGAATATGGGATCAGCATGGGAGCCCCAAGGGGAGTTACTGATATAACGCACTGCTCTTTTCTGTAAAATTACCAGATTTTGGAGTCTAGTGTTATAGGTTGAAGCCCACACTATACTGCAGTAGGATAGATAGGGGTATATTAGAGCATAGTAGTAGAGTTGAACACGTATTGAGGGAGAAAGTTTATTTGAGGCACGATGAATTACCCTAGGTTCTTTGCAATTTTTGTGGAGATCATGGAGACGCATTTAATATGCTGACCCCAGGTCAAGTGTTGGTCGACTATAAACCCTCAGAATTTAGTACAATTAACTTGTAGTAACTTGTAATAATTAACATTATTATTATGTAGTCATCTGACTGTTAATTACACTTGGCCAAGGCTCCCTGCATCACTCTGTTGCAGCTGATTTAAAAAATAACAAATAGCCTAAACAAAAACAGTGAAGGTTTTGAAACATCTGTGCAACAAATATCATTCAGTTTAGAAGCAATTATCCTGCCTGCTCGAAAAAGAAACCAGTTCATATTTCTGTTCTGACCACGTGTCTTCATTTCAATCAGCTATATGTCATTTTCGGACATATTTACATCGACAGACTCTGCCATGGTCTGAAGTTCAACCAGACTGAATGCGTTATGTGCTTTGTTAAAAAAATGTTTCAGTGGTCTCGCATTAATAGACAATTCTGTGACATAGCTGTCAGAATATGGTGACACCAGAGACAGCAATGCAGGTTTGTGGCCACACTTACTTAATCTCAAGTAAAAGTCATCTCTTTCTATATCAGTAGGAACGGTCATTGCTGACCACTTTGCATTTGAAGCTAGTGCGGCAGAGTGAACGAGGTAAGGAACCAGCACTTCAGGCCACGCTCATCTGCAGACACTCTAGGCCTATACCACGTCGGTTTAGAGAAACTAGGTTCGAGTTTTGCAACGGTAAAACGCATGAATAATTTAAATAGCAAATGTGTCATAAAAAGTTCTGACGACAACGACATGTATATCATGATAATGTGTTCAGTAGGATAGTTAAAATTGAAGATTTGATTACGGGCCATTTACGGCTGATTTATTTTTAGAAAACTGCGACAGTGCGTAAAGCATCGTTTCCGCTTTCCAGTTAGCATGATTTTGTATGCATGCAGGCTCTCTTCAATATAATTACTATGACAAGTCAAATGCACTAATTTAAAATGCTAAACATATGTTTTTACTATTTTAACGTAGCAGGGTATTAACATTTTCTTATCGGTGCTATGTTGAGGCCCACTGATACCGAAAACTTGCTGATGTCGGTGGGCGAAAGCAAACAAAAAATGTCTGTAAGAAGATTCCTGGCAAAAACGCTGAATGAAAAACAAATCCAATCACAGAAATTAAATAAGTGATGCGGCTGTTTTCCTATAATTCCTGTAAAGTTAAAATATAGCGGATCTCTTTTGCATTATTTCTTTCTGGTCGATTGTTCAGCCGCAATCATGCATTCCATACTACCTCGGTAAAAACAACGGCACGAAAACATTTAGTTTTCCGTTTCCGTATCCGTAATATTTTATGTCTTCTGTAGCGACCTATAACAATGTTGAAATAAGTGCGCCAAGACACATGACCTGCCCCTTGTGTGTCTTTCCCTATCTCCCTTGTCTGTGTGTCTGTATAATTATGGACATCACCTCGTTGATGCTACTGTGTTTTATGTTTTTTAAATAAATTATTGCGGTCGAAACATGCGGGCTAAAAGGATAGGGCCTACGTATATTGTGCCTCTCATTCACAGCATGTTTATTTTCACATGTATGAACGCCTTCGCTGATAGTGATAGCTCACGTCCTGGGCTGTCAGCGCTTTGATCACGTGTTCAAGTATGGTCTAAATATTGTAGATATCGATGATCAGTTGTCATAGGATCAAGAAGTTGCATTGAGAAAACTTTACATAGCCTATGCGATTTTCATGAAGTCTTAATAAATATGTGAAATTCAACTGTTTGATTTTCTTTATCAAAACTCCTCGTTAAATTCTAAGCATCGCTTAAGGTAGGCGCTATGTTGTAGTTTAGTAGAAGCCTTCATTAAGGGCCTAATGGTTTCACAAATTTAGCAATGTATTTTATCAACAAGGTAATTCATAGACTAGTTATGCTATGCAGTAGGATATGTCTGTACTGATGGAGGTGTGATTTAGACTGAAAATTTAAGCGTTGAGATGACTTGGTGATAGTGACGACGAGGCGACTACAACAATCAGAGGCGGATCGAAGGGGGGAATCCGGCCATGCCCCCCATTTGATATTTACACAGGACGTGGTCCCCATCTTGATGTAGAGTCTACACTCTACAGTATTAAAAATATGTCGAAGTACGTTCTGCAGGTAAGTACACGCTCTCTAGAGGTGAGTTATGAGTATACTAAACAGAATATTTGTAAGGTGAGTATACGGTCTCTAGAGGTGAGTACATGATGTATACCCCGTAGACCCTCGTCTATAACCCCGCCCTAACCCTGAATAAATACCTGCATGTAGACCCAACTACCAGTAATCAAACTATTTGCAGATGACGAATAAACTATTAAATCAAATTGCCCGGTTTTATTTAATAATTTTCTTTATATTTCGGTCTTTTTTCTTCATGAAAGATCACGTAGTGATCATCGTTTACAAACTGTAGACTTTGACTTTAACAAAATTTGAATCTGAAAATTAGTTATTTCTGTTTGCTTGACCTAGCGACTTGCAAAAGAACTTTAAAATTACATAGCCCTATCTCTAAATGTTTGTAGGGCCCTATCGCTTGTAGGAGGAACGCACCCATGCCAGAAGTGGCGATATTGCTTGACAGGTGGAGGGACACTTTTGAACTGGGTTAATACTTATTGGCGCGTGAGCGGGAAAACTGTTTTGGCTTACCAGTAACGTGTACTCACCTCTAATTTTAACCCTATAGCCCTGAGTTAAGGTTAGGTTTGGGCCCCACTCGTAGGCCTTCTGGATCCGCCGCTGACAACAATGATGGTGATGATATGATGATGGCTTGGTGATGAAAACTACAACGAAGTCGTTGAAACTAAACCTTGAAATTTGCATTTAAGGTTATGGAATATGTAAAAAAATTGAACGAAGAATTTATATCTTTATTCTTTGTTGGAACATGCCAGTTGCTTCCAAAGTCGTATGATGCTGTTTATGAACATGTCCATTTCGGTCCCTCCTATGTCATACGTTGTGGCAGCTCTATGGAGTTCAACATGCGACCATTGAATTCATGCATCGACGACGTTGATGAATTAATGGTAGGATATGAGCGTTTGGCCTTCTCAGAAGATTTTCCAGTGTTGCCAAATGGTGCGAGTCACTTACACGATTATATCGAATGCTACAGGATGGAGCCATACGTCAGGTTCCCAGGTTTTGTTCGACTTCGCTATTGGGGGGAAATGAATTATAGGTGGAAATATAAAGCATATGAATTTACCCATACGACCGATCGAAATAAAAGATACTTTAAGCTCGATAATATGGCTGCTGATTTAGCTGCTTGTCACCCGACTACGAAACGTTTTGATCGGCAAACTGGAGATCGGCCTACTGTGAGCGGTCCAGCAATTAAGATTCAGAATGGTATAGTGGTTGCGTCGACTGATACCGTAATTTGCTTGTGGTGCCCTTGGTGGCCTAAAGAAGCACAAAGTTGGTCTAAGCGACCTAGAAATCACGGATGGCCGATGATTGCCACAATCTCCGAAGTTGTACAACAAGGTTGTCATTTGGTATACGTTCAGCATCGCGCTTGTAGGAACGATGAACTACAGTGGAGATTGTCATTTTCAGTGGCAGAAGTAATTTTACTTCAGAGTTGGACTCTAGTTCAGCAGATTGTATATCATTTGCTCAGATTCTTCTCCAAGAGAGAATTGATACAAAAGGAATGTCCAAAGGAAGATGAGGTTCTCTGTACGTATCACTTAAAGACGCTGATGTTGTGGACTTGTGAAGAGATGCCACCCGAATGGTGGAATTCCTCTTCGATTTTTGCAATCTGCTGTGAGTTGCTTAAATATCTTTCACAGTGGCTAAAGAGGAGATACTGTCCGAACTATTTCATTCCTGAGGCAAACTTATTTAATAAACCATTGAGCTCGACAATGCTTGACAAGATTAAAAGACAATTGAATAAATTCTGCAAGCCTGACATTCTCTGTCAATGGTTCGTGGAAAAGTATAGACTTCCAATCATTCCAACATCTTTCGAAGATGGACATAATCCGGATTTTTCAAAATACTTGTTATCTCTAATTGAATGTCGGAATTCACTGCAGTCAGAATCCTTGGATTTGTTGTTTTCCATTGAATTTAGTCACTGTAATGTCTACACGCGTGGATCAATTAATTCCCGCACAATACAACCCAGATCAATTTTAAGTGAAATGCGTGCATTCAGGGATTCTGTATTGCTAGAAGACAGAAGAATGTCAATACTACCAATGCCGGTTGACATTTCGTATTTCACGTACTTTGATAAAACGGTGTTTTGTTTGAATACTGCATATAGTTTGGGTCATGGAGAAATATCATGGGAAGGCAAACTATTCGAATATGTCAAAGGAATTTTCTGGAAACCTAAAATCGTAAGGTGTCAATATCATCTATTTCCGGAACCTTTAACAGCACAAAGAAGCCAGTGTCAATTTTTACGAGCACAGGAATTTATGGAAAATTTAACTGGGTCAAATAGCCCTTCAGAGTTTCAATTACTGTCAAGCATCCGGAAATAGATGATAGACGAAAGAGTTTCTAAGAAGGGCTCTTGAATGTGACTATTCTCGATCCAGCATCATTGTTACTGCAGCTTTGGTCTATCTGGCTGCTCTCCATTTTGCATCTTCAGAATACCAAACAGTAATAGACCTCTGCTTAACAGTCTTGATGGTTCAAACGATCCACAAGGGAAATGAAACATTAAATGCATTGTGTTTGTTATTCATTGATGATTTTGCTAGAGTCGTTGGACTTTGTCTGCTTTGCAAGAAGTTTAGTGAAAATATGCACTTTAGTAAGAAGCAGATTTATCTCGATTTTCGTCTTACCGCGAAGGTAGTTGCTTACTATTTGACAATAACATCTACTGAAAGAAAATCTAAACAAATTGAATTGAATCTTGATTTGCCAACATCGGCATTTCCTTTCGATCAATTTTTGTCGGCTTTCGCCAAACAAAAAACAGAAATTTTGATGAAGTCATGCACTTGTTTGAAAGCTGCCAGGCAGTGTGTATATCGCGGAACGGATTCAGTGACTAAAATTGCTACTTTAAGCGTGGAAACCTTGACTGTTACTGAAAAAGTGATTGATTATCTAACGGAATATGCTTTAGAAAATTTGACATCATTCTACAGTGTGATCCACAAAGACTTTGGCATCCAGTGCAACACAGCTGACTGCTATCGTGCTTTGCATCTTTATAAGTGTCGCCAATATGGTGAAGTGTTGCATTTATGTGAAGAGATTCTTAAGGAACCTGATCTGCAGAGCGATTTGAAGAAGTTTGCATTTGCGAATGTTTTGGCGATGACACCTCTTGACTCGTTTTCGATAGAGACTTACAATCGTTGGTAGGATTGCATACGCTACTTCATTTTATATCACCCCTGAATGATGACTTTCTTCGGAAATGTACGTTAGCTGCGGACTTTTTCGACGTATATGGCTCCGGAAGGCTTCTAGTGGATCATTACAAAGTTACAAGTTACAATTTTCTTGGAAGACATTTCGTTGCGAGATATTTGAAACTCAGATGTTACATCGACTGTAATCGTCCGTGTAGAAAAGCATTTTCTAATTTTTTTACTATTGAAGTGTAGCTTTCCATTTGAACAGATTATTCGCCAGTTTCTTCGACATAGACATCGTAACATTCAAGTATAAGGACACAGTTTTATTATGTAAGTGACAAGTTCTGTTTCCCAATTGATTTCCTTTTTGTGCTATGTAAAGCAGTCCAGTAAATGTGTGACAATTTTTTAATTGTCTAAATTTGTTGAAATTTGCTAAAATTTCCGCATTGGAGAAATGGCCAATACAGGGAAGACCGGAAGGGGCATGGATAATGGAATTAACTAATAGGTGCATAGCCCCTGCAGAGAAATGGAATATATCGATCAAGGCAAACAGAATAATTCTCAAATCTGTAAAATAGGCCTACCAAATTTGACAGAAAAGCTCGCTGATCTGAAATGTTGATATGCAGCTCGCTCAAGACATATAATTACAAAGATTAAAACTCGTAATGGTAATTGTAGGCTAGAAAATTTTTTAAGGTCTAATGTAAAACTGGACCCAGTAGGTGCTTGGATGGGAGTTTTCGTCCATTGCTCTTAGAAAGACGTCCACTTTTGGTGACGGCTGGCGACCCATTCAGCCGCTGTCGTTATCCGTGGCTTTGCCGGCCATTGATTCACTAATAAAAGGTAGAAGAGTATATAAGTAAAGAATATATGTATATATATATATATATATCATAATGGACATTCATGATAGATACAGCGCAATATAGGAACTATATGTGCACATCCATAGTAAATGAAGAGCTTTATATATATATATATATATATATATATATATATATATATATATATATATATATATATATATATATATATATAGTCTTCCTTCCTTCCTTCCTTCCTTCTCTCTCTCTCTCTCTCTCTCTATATATATATATATATATATAGTATAATATATATATATATATATATATATATATATATATATTATATATTATATATATTATATAT
>OY744604.1:95496979-95546979 GCA_963556255.1 Allolobophora icterica
AATGATGGAGTGATTCTTATCGCAACTTCATTATGGAAGAGTAGGCATATTGCGCGGTCGGCTGAACGGGGGAGGTAGAGAAGTGCAGGATGGGACAGAGAGGAACGAAGGCGGGAAGGGAGGAATGATGGAGTGATGGATGTGAATTAAGGCACAGAGGAGGAGAGTGTGTAAAGGAAAAGGACAGAGTGTGGTTGGTCGGGGAGAAAAGAAAGAAGAAGCTCAGGGGAAAGAAGGAAGGAAGGAAAAAGTGAATGAATGAATGAACGAATGAATGAGTAAACGATTGAGCAAATGAATTAAGATTGGAAGGAAACGTGGAGCAGAGAAAGACACAGAGAGAGAAAGAGAGAGAGGAGAGAGAGGAGAGAGAGAGAGGAGAGAGAGAGAGAGAGAGAGAGAGAGAGAGAGAGAGAGAGAGAGAGAGAGAGAGAGAGAGAGAGAGAGAAAGAGAGAAAGAGAGAAAGAGAGAAAGAGAGAAAGAGAAAAAGAGATATATGGATGGTAGGAAGGAAGGAAGTAAGGAAGGAAGGAAGGCAGGCAGGAAGGAAGGAAGGAAGGCAGGAAGGAAGGAAGGGAAATAAGGAAGGAAAGAAGGAAAGAAAGAAGACAAGGGCAAAGGAATGAAGGTAGGAACTAACGTACGAACGATTGAAATAACAAAAGAAGGAATAAGGAATAAAATTATGAAGG
Source organism: Allolobophora icterica (assembly GCA_963556255.1). NCBI lineage: Eukaryota > Metazoa > Annelida > Clitellata > Crassiclitellata > Lumbricidae > Allolobophora > Allolobophora icterica. Next base: position 95,497,673 of record OY744604.1, read on the forward strand.
AAGGAAGAAAGAAGAGAAAGAAAGATAGAAAAGAAGGAAGGGAGGATGGAAGAAAAAATGGGATGGCAGGAAGATACCAAGAAGGAAGGAAGGAATAAATCGTGAAGGAAGGAAGAATAGATTAGGAAGAAAGGAGAGATGGTAGTAACGAACGAACGAACGCAGGAAGGGACGAGTTCAGGGTAAAAGGAAATCCATTATCGTCCTACGGTGGCTCAGCGTTTATACGGAAGATCTAAAACGACCGACAAAGGAGACGAAACATCTTCTATGAATGCATAATACAACGATGTCTTTCGACCCACAAAGGTCATCAAGGTCGAGGCTCGGTGCCAACAGGATGCTAACTGCCAGCGACGTAGAAATAAGTCCTCCTGAGTCTGATTTCGGACTCTTATCTGTTCCGTTTGGACCCCTTTACGATAATTAGACCTCGACTCGAGACTCGAAAGCGAGACTTTATTATGGAAATACTGTCTGGTCGTGCAGAATGCGTCCATGGGTTCCATCTTGTTATTCGACGTCTGGGAATAGCGCTGAACAGGTGTCCTAACGAGATAGCGAGCGATTTTGTTATGGCGCTAAATGATGTCGCTTTTATTGGAGCGTCGGCTGGCCATAGCTATGGCACGCCGATGTTCGTCGAGTTGTATCGGGGAGATTGGTACAACAGGCTGTAAATCGGGTCCCATCAAAGCCGCTCTTTATCCCTTTGTGTCCATCTCTCTTCGTGTCTGTCTGTCTGTCTGTGTGTATGTCTATCTATGTGTATATGTCGCTCCACGGCATCCATCCATCCATCCACTCATCCATCCATCCGTCCATCCATCTATCCATCCATCCGTTAATCCAATATCTGTCTGTCTGCCCCTCTATCTCTCTGTCTGTTGTTATGCGTGCCGCTACGTGTCTCTTTCTGAGACTCTGCTTGTCAGTCTGCTTGTCTGCCTCCATCTTCATAACAATTTCACCAACTAATGGTAACCAATTTCGTGAAAATGACCGCAATGAGGCGGTGCAAGTTTTAGCGGTGAGTGGTGAAACGAGTTCGCGTTCAAGGCACGCACGAGGACCTAAGAGCTAAAGCCTGTCTGTTGACTGTAAGCAGCCCCAACAACACATGACGGCGGACCTACAGCAGGTCACTGAACTATACTAGTATTTATGTCAGCGACAGCCGAGTCAGCACCTGCAAACCTGGCTACATGGCCTCCACCAGGGAAGTAACTAATTAGCCAGTTGTAGATTGTATCCGGTACGTCCAAGTCGGATAGTTTCTCGGCCAGCGACGAATGGTGGATGGTTTCGAATGCCTTCAAAAAATCCGCTGAGATGACTACCACGTACATAGCATATTACTACTGCCCATCAACCTATATGGTAAACTCTCATGAGTTGGAGTGAGCAAAAGAGGGCCTATATTTGCTGGCACTCCTTGTGAAGTGGGAGTGGATGTCAGAGTCCATACGGTATAGAGTTTTAAATTTAACGGGTAAAAGATCTCGTGTAAATTTATACATAAAATACCAATCTGATAATTCCTTATTTGACCAACCAATATCATCCCATACCTGGAGAATATGGGATCAGTATGGGAGTCCCAAGGGGAGTTACTGATATAACGCACTGCTCTGCTCTTTTCTGTAAAATTACCAGATTTTGGAGTCTAGTGTTATAGGTTGAAGCCCATACTATACTGCAGTAGGATAGATAGGCCTATTGAGGGAGAGTTTATTTGAGGCACGATGAATTACCCCTAGGTTCTTTGCAATTTTTTTGGAGATCATGGAGATGCATTTAATATGCTGACCCCAAGTCAAGTGTTGGTCGACTATAACCCCTAAGAATTTAGTACAATTAACTTGTAGTAACTTGTAGCAATTAACATTATTAGACCTGAAACCATATGGACATTTAATTTCCACCACACCTTTACCGCAGCACCGACATGAAACCAAACCATTGGGTGAAGCGCCCATAAATGGGTTATCGGAGTTGTAATTAACACACACTGTTCCACAGAACCGTATTTGTTGTCATCTGACTGTTAACACTTGGCCAAGGCTGCCTGCTCATGAGCAGTACCTCACTCTGTTGCAGCTGATTTAAAAAAAATAAAAAAAATAGCCTAAACAAAAACAGTGAAGGTTTTGAAACATCTGTGCAACAAACATAATTCAGTTTAGAAGCTATTATCCTTCCTGCTCGAAAAAGAAACCAGTTCATATTTCTGTTCTGACCACGTGTCTTCATTCAATTACCTCAATGTCATTTTCGGACATATTTACATCGACAGACTCTGCCATGGTCTGAAGTTCAACCAGACTGAATGCGCTATGTCCTTTGTTAAATAAATGTTTCAGTGGTCTCGCATTAATAGACAATTCTGTGACATAGATGTCAGAGTATGGTGAAACCAGTGACAGCAATGCAGGTTTATGGCCACACTGACTTAATCTCAAGTAAAAGTCATATCTTTCTATATCAGTAGGAACGGTCATTGCTGTCCACTTTGCATATGAAGCTAGTGCGGCAAAGTGAACGAGATAAGGAACCAGCACTTCAGGTCACGCTCATCTGCAGACACTCTATACAACCTCGGTTTAGAGAAACTAGGTTAGAGTTTTGCAACGGAATAACGCAATGCGCATGAATAATTTAAATAGCAAATGTGTCATTAAAAGTTCTGACGACAACGACATGTAGATCATGATAATGTGTTCAGTAGGATAGTTAAAATTGGAGACTTGATTACGGACCAATTTACGGCTGATTTATTTTTAGAAAACTGCGACAGCGCGTAAAGCATCGTTTCCGCTTTCCAGTTAGCATGATTTTGTATGCATGCAGTCTCTCTTCAATATAATTACTATGACAAGTCAATGAACTAATTTAAAATGATAAACATATGTTTTTACTATTTTAACGTAGCAGGGTATTAACATTTTCTTATCGGTGCTGTTTTTAAATCCGACTGATACCGAAAACTTGCTGATGTCGGTGGTCGAAAGTAAACAAAAGATGTCTGTAAGAAGATTCCTGGTAAAAACGCTGAATGAAACACAAATCCAATCACAGAAATTAAATAAGTGATGCGGGTGTTTTCCTATAATTCCTGTAAAGTTAAAGTATAGCGGATCTCTTTTTCATTATTTCTTTCGGATCGATTGTTCAGCCTCAATCATGCATTGGTCGTGGTGGCTCAGTGGTAAGTTCGGCACCTTGTGACCGGAGGGTTGCAGGTTCGAATCCCACTCTAGCCGCTGCGTACGGACCTTGGGCAAGTCCTTCACTCGCAATTGCTCGTGGCACTTCGACGTGATAATTCCGGCACAGTATCAAATGCTGTAGTCGGGAGCGCCTCTGAGTAGTAGTTGACTTCGAGAGGCGCTAGGGAAATATCCGGAATAAATAAATAAAATTCCCTACTACCTCGGTAAAAACCACGGCACGTAAACATTCCGTATAAGTAAACATTTAGTTTTCCGTTTCCGTATCCGTAATATTTTATGTCTTCTGTAGCGGCCTATAACAATGTTGAAATAAGTGCGCCATGACACATGACCTGCCCTTTGTGTGTCTTTCCCTATCTCCTTTGTCTGTGTGTCGATATGGACATCACCTCGTTGATGCTACTGTGTTTTATGTTTTTTTAAACAAATTATTGCGGTCGAAACATGCGGGCTAAAAGGAGACTGATACTGAAAACTCTGATTCACAGCATGTTCATTTTCACATGTATGAACGCCTTCGCTGATAGTGATAGCTCACGTCCTGGGCTGTCAGCGCTTTGATCACGTGTTTAAGTATGGTCTAAATATTATAGATATCGATGATCAGTTGTCATAGAATCAGGAAGTTGCATTGAGAAAACTTCACATATGCGATTTTCATCGAGTGAAGTCTTAATAAATGTGTGAAATTCAACTGTTTGATTTTCTTTATCAAAACTCCTCGCTAAATTCTAAGCATCGTTTAAGGTAGGAGCCTATGTTGTAGTTTAGTAGAAGCCTTCATTTAGGGCCTAATAGTTTCACAAATTTAGCAATGTATTTTATCAACAAAGTAATTCATAGACTATTTATGCCATGCAGTAGGATATGTCTGTACTGATGGAGGTGTGATTTAGACTGAATATTTAAGCGTTGAGATGACTTGGTGATAGTGACGACGACGCGACTACAACAACAATCAGAGGCGGATCGAAGGGGGGCAATCCGGCCTTTGATATTTACACAGGACGTGGTCCCCATCATGATGTAGATTCTACACTCTACAGTATTAAAAAAATATGTCGAAGTACGTTCTGCAGGTAAGTACACGCTCTCCAGAGGTGAGTAATGAGCATACTAAACAGAATATTTTGTGAGGTGAGTATACGGTCTCTAGAGGTGAGTACATGATGTATACCCCGTAGACCCTCGTCTATAACCCCGCCCTAACCCTGAATAAACACCTGCATGTAGACCCAACTACCAGTAATCAAACTATTTGCAGTTGACGAATAAACTATTAAATCAAATTGCCCGGTTTTATTTAATCATTTTGTTTATATTTCGGTCTTTTTTTCTTCATGAAAGATCACGTAGTGATCATCGTCTACAAACTGTAGACTTTAACTTTGACAAATTTGAGTCTGAAAATTAGTTATTTCTGTTTGCTTGACCTAGCGACTTGCAAAAGAACTTTAAAATTACATAGGCCTACCTCTAAATGGTTTGTAGGGCCCTATCATTTGTAGGAGGAACAGGGTGGCGATATTGCTTGACAGGTGGAGGGACACTTTTGAACTGGGTTAAGACTTATTGGCGCGTGAGCGGGACAACTTTTTTGGCTTACCAGTAGAGTGTGCTCACCTCTAATTTTAACCCTATAGCCCTGGGTTAAGGTTACGTTTTGGCCCCACTCGTAGGCCTTCTGGATCCGCCGCTGAAAACGACGATGGTGATGATATGATGATGGCTTGGTGATGAAGACTACAACGAAGTCGTTGAAACTAAACCTTGTAATTTGCATTTAAGGTTATGGAATATGTAAAAAAATTGAACGAAGAATTTATATCTTTATTCTTTGTTGGAACATGCCAGTTGCTTCCAAAGTCGTATGATGCTGTTTATGAACATGTCCATTTCGGTCCATCCTATGTCATACGTTGTGGCAGCTCTATTGAGTTCTACATGCGACCATTGAATTCATGCATCGACGACGTTGATGAATTAATGGTAGGATATGAACGTTTGGCCTTCTCAGAAGATCTTCCAGTGTTGCCAAATGGTGCGAGTCACTTACACGATCATATCGAATGCTACAGGATGGAGCCATACGTCAGGTTCCCAGGTTTTGTTCGACTTCGCTATTGGGGGGAAATGAATTATAGGTGGAAATATAAAGCATATGAATTTAGCCATACGACCAATCCAGATATTGGATACTTCAAGCTTGATAATATGGCTCCTGATTTAGCTGCTTGTCACCCGACTACGAAACGTTTTGATCCGCAAACTGGAGATAGGCCTACTGTGAGCGGTCCAGCAATTAAGATTCAGAATGGTACAGTGATTGCGTCGACCGATACCGTAATTTGCTTGTGGTGCCCTTGGTGGCCTAAAGAAGCCCAAAGTTGGTCTAAACGACCTAGAAGCCAGGGATGGCCGATGACCACTACAATGTCTGAAGTTGTACAACAAGGTTGCCATGTTGTATACGTTCAGCACCGTGCTTGTAGGAACGATAGACTACAGTGGAGATTGTCATTTTCAGTGGCAGAAGTGATTTTACTTCAGAGTTGGACTCAAGTTCAGCAGATTATATATCATTTGCTCAGATTCTTCTCCAAGAGAGAATTGATACAAAAGGATTGTCCAAAGGAAGATGAAGTTCTCTGTACATATCACTTAAAGACGCTGATGTTATGGACTTGTGAAGAGATGCCACCCGAATGGTGGAATTCCTCTTCGATTTTTGCAATCTGCTGTGAGTTGCTTAAATATCTTTCACAGTGGCTAAAGAGGAGATACTGTCCGAACTATTTCATTCCTGAGGCAAACTTATTTAATGAACCGTTGAGCTCGACAATGCTTGACAAGATTAAAAGACAATTGAATAAATTCTGCAAGCCTGACATTCTCTGTCAATGGTTCTTGGAAAATTATAGACTTCCAATCATTCCAACACCTTTCGGAGATGGACATAATCCGGATTTTTCAAAATACTTGTTATCTCTAATTGAATGTCGGAAAACACTGCAGTCAGAATCCTTGGAGTTATTGTTTTCCCTTGAATTTAGTCACTGTAATGTCTACACACGTGGATCAATTAATTCCCGCACAATACAACCCAGATCTATTTTAAGTGAAATGCGTGCATTCAGGGAATATGTATTGCTAGAAAACAGAAGCATGTCAATACTACCAATGCCGGTTGACATTTCGTATTTCACGTACTTTGATAAAACGGTGTTTTGTTTGAATACTGCATATAGTTTGGGTCATGGAGAAATATCATGGGAAGGCAAACTATTCGAATATGTCAAAGGAATTTTCTGGAAACCTAAAATCGTAAGGTGTCAATATCATCTATTTCCTGAACCCTTAACAGCACAAAGAAGTCAGTGTCAATTTTTACGAGCACAAGAACTGATGGAAAATTTAACTGGGTCAAATAGCCTTTCAGAATTTCAACTATTGTCTCTGATGTCGAAAGAGTTTCTAAGAAGGGCTCTTGAATGTGACGATTCTCGATCCAGCATCATTGTTACTGCAGCTTTGGTCTATCTGGCTGCTCTCCATTTTGCATCATCAGAATGCCAAGCAGTAATTGACCTCTGCTTAACAGTCTTGATGGTTCAACAGATCGACAAGGGAAATGAAACATTAAATGCATTGTGTTTGTTATTCATTGATGATTTTGCCAGAGTCGTTGGACTTTGTCTGCTTTTCAAGAAGTTTAATGAAAATATGCACTTTAGTAAAAAGCAGATTTATCTCGATTTTCGTCTTACCGCGAAGGTAGTTGCTTACTATTTGACAATAAAATCTGCTGAAAGTAAATCTAAACAAATCGAATTGAATCCTGATTTGCCAACATCGGCATTTCCTTTCGATCAATTTTTGTCGACTTTCGCCAAGCAAAAAACAGACATTTTTATGAAAACTGACATGCAGCTTGTATATCGCGGAACGGATTCAGTGACTAAAATTGCTACTTTAAGCGTGGATACCTTGACTGTTACTGAAAAAGTAATTGATTATCTAACGGAATATGCTTTAGAAAATTTGACATCATTCTACAGTGTGATCCACAAAGATTTTGGCATCCAGTGCAACACAGCTGACTGCTATCGTGCTTTGTACCTTTATAAATGTCGCCAATATGGTGAAGTGTTGCATTTATGTGAAGAGATTCTTAAGGAGCCTGATCTGCACAGTGATTTGAAGAAGTTTGCATTTGCGAATGTTTTGGTGATGCCACCGTTAGACTCGTTTTATGATAGAGACGTACAATCGTTGGTAGGTTTGCATACGCTCCTTTATTTTTTATCACCTCTTACTGATGATGATTTGCGCAAATTCAAGTTAGCTGCGCACTTTTATGACCAATATGCGCCTAGAAGACCTCTTGTGAACCACTACACTGTTACAAGTAATCATTTTCTGGGAAGACATTTCATTGCGAGATACTTGAAACTCAGATGTTATATCGACTGTAATCGTCCGTGTAGTAATCCATTGGCTGATTTTTTGGCTATGAAGTGTAGCCTTCCGTTTGAACAGATTATTCGCCAGTTTCTTCGACATAGACATCGTAACATTCAAGAATAAGGACAGAGTTTTATTATGTAAGTGACAGTTCTGTTTACCAATTGATTTCCTTTTTGTGCTATGTAAAGCAGTCCAGTAAATAATTTCTGAAACATCTGTGTGAGAAGGATGGTATTAAAATAATTGTCTAAATGTGTTGAAATTTGCTAAAATTTCCGCATTGGAGAAATGGCCAATACAAGGAAGACCGGAAGAGGTATGAATTAATGGAATTAACAAATAGGAGCATAATTATCCCCTGCAGAGAAATGGAATACATCGATCAAGGCAAACAGAATAATTCTCAAATCTGTAAAATAGGCCTACCAAATTTGACACAAAAGCTCGCTGTTCTGAAATGTTGATATGCAGCTCGCTCAAGACATATAATTGCAAACGATTAAAACTCGTAATGGTAATTGTAAACTTGAAAAGTTATTAAACTCTACTGTAAAACTAGGCCCTTTAGGTGCCTGGATGGGAGTTTTTGTCCATTGCTACTAGAAAGGCGTCCACTACTGGTGACGGCTGGCGACCATTCAGCCGCTGTCGTTATCCATGGCTTTGCCGGCCATTGATTCACTAATAAAGGGTAGAAGAGTATATAAGTAAAGAATATATATATATATATATATATTGTTATTTATATGGACATTCATAATAGATATAGCGCAATACTGGAACTACATATGCACATCCATAATTAGTGAAGAGCTTTATATATATACATATATATATGTATATATATATATGTATATATATATATTTATTTATTTATTTGTACTGTACAATAGTTTTGCTGCTTATATATACGTCTGTGTTTGTAAAGCTGTATATGTATCTATACATTTTTGTGCTGTTTGTTTTGTATTGATCGTCGCCGTTGGAGCAATGATTTCAATCGCGTATTCTTATCTGACGGCGTGATATATGACATATTCATTTAGCGTTCGTCCGTTTGTCACGGGGTGCGTGGGGTTTACAATGCAGGGACTGCGGGTGGTTGGGTGGTTAGGTGGAAGGGATAGAGAGAGGATGAATGGTGCCATGGGAGTTGGAGGAGGAGGACGGAGGAGGAGGAGGAGGAAGACGAAGAGAAGGTGGTGGGGAGGAAGGTGGAGAAGGAGGAAGTAAAGGAGAAGGAAGTGGAGGAGCAAGACGAGGAGAGGGTGGAAGTGGAGGATGTGGAAGAAGAGAATGAGGATAAGGTGGGAGAGGAGGAGGGTGGGATGTGGAGGAGGAGGATGTTGTTGTTACTGGTGCTGCTGTGGGCTCGATTTGACTGCGATCGAATCGATGGTAATAGATAAATGATGGAGTGATTCTTATCGCAACTTCATTATGGAAGAGTAGGCATATTGCGCGTTCGGCTGGACGGAGGAGGTAGAGTAAGTGCAGGATGGAACGGAGAGGAACGAAGGCGGGAAGGGAGGAATGATGGAGTGGTGGATGAAAATTAAGGCACGGGGGAGGAGATTGTGCAAAGGAAAAGGACAGAGTGTGGTTGGTCGGGGAGAAAAGAAAGAAGAAGCTCAGGGGAAAGAAGGAAGGAAGGAAAAATGTGAATGAATGAATGAATGAGGTAACGATTGAGCAAATGAATTACGATTAAAAGGAAACGTGGAGCAGAGAGAGACAGACAGACAGACAGACAGACAGACAGACAGACAGACAGAGACAGAGACAGAGAGACAGAGACAGAGACAGAGACAGAGACAGACAGAGAGAGAGACAGACAGACAGACAGACAGACAGACAGACAGACATAGACAGAGACAGAGAGAAAGAGAGAGATGGAAGGAAGGCAGGCAGGAAGGAAGGAAACAAGGAAGGAAGTGAGGAAAGAAGGAAAGAAGGAAGACAAGGTAAAGGAATGAAGGTCGGAACAAACGTACAAACGATTGAAGGAACAAAGGAAGGAATAAGGAAGAAAATTATGAAGGTAGGAAGTTAGAAAAGAAAGCAAAGAAAGAAAGATAGAAATGAAGGATGAATGGAAGGATTGAAGCAAATTGGGACAGCAGTAAGATACAAACGAAGGAAGGAAGGAATAAATTATTAAGGACGGATGGAAGGAATAAATTAGACAGAAGGGAGAGATGGCAGTTACGAACGAACGCAGGAAGGGAAGATTTCAGGGTAAAAGGAAATCCATTACCGTTCTACGGTGGCTCTGCGTTTATACGGAAGATCTAAAACGACCGACAAAGCAGGCGAAACATCTTCCATGAATGCATAATACAACGATGTCTTTCAGCCCAGAGGGGTCATCAAGGTCGAGGCTCGGTGCCAACAGGATGCTAACTGCCAGCGACGTAGAAATAAGTCCTCCTGAGTCTGATTTCGGACTCTTATCTGTTCCGTTTGGACCCTTTTACGATAATTAGACCTCGACTCGAGACTCGAAAGCGAGACTTTATTATGGAAATACTGTCTGGTCGTGTAGAATGCGTCCATTGGTTCCATCTTGTTATTCGACGTCTGGGAATAGCGCTGAACAGGTGTCCTAACGAGATAGCGAGCGATTTTGTTATGGCGCTAAATGATGTCGCTTTTATTGGAGCGTCGGCTGGCCATAGCTATGGCGCGCCGATGTTCGTCGAGTTGTATCGGGGAGATTGGTACAACAGGCTGTAAATCAGGTCCCATCAAAGCCGCTCTTTATCCCTCTGTGTCCGTCTCTCTTCGTGTCTGTCTGTCTGTCTGTCTGTCTGTCTGTCTGTCTGTCTGTGTGTATGTCTATCTATAAGTATATGTCGCTCCACGGCATCCATCCATCCATCCATCCATCCATCCATCTATCCATCCGTCCATCCATCTATCCATCTGTTAATCCACTATCTGTCTGTCTGCCCCTCTATCTCTCTGTCTGTTGTTTTTCGTGCCGCTACGTGTCTCTTTATGAGACTCTGCTTGTCAGTCTGTTTGTCTGCCTCCATCTTCATAACAATTTCACCAACTAATGGTAACCAATTTCGTGAAAATGACCGCAATGAGGCGGTGCAAGTTTTAGCGGTGAGTGGTGAAACGAGTTCGCGTTCAAGGCACGCACGAGGACGTAAGAGCTAAAGCCTGTCTGTTGACTGTAAACAGTTACAGCAGATTGCTTCTTAGAGAACCATCTCAAACTGAAATGCCACAGACGCTTGTATACAGGAATTTAAGCACCTCTGGCAAGGAACTGTTTTAGGAGGAGCTGTATAAACCTGTGGTAGAGATACAATTACAGGTACAGATAGATAAAGAGGCGTGCAGCAGTTGTCAACTAGTTACTTAGTAAGCTAATTGGTTTATCATTGAGGTAGTTAAAATGGCGCCTTTGAGATACATAAGAGTAATTTGCTAGTAGGAAGAGGAAGACGAAGAAGAGGAAGAGGAGGAAAAGGAAGAAGAGGAGGAGGAAAAGGAAGAAGAGGAGGAGGAAGAGGAAGAAGAGGAGGAGGAGAGGAGGCAGAGAAGGAAGAAGAAGAGGAGCAGTCTAATTAACTAGATTGAGAGGGAGCCTTGGTTTTGAAGTGCTAGCGACTTCATTTTCTTAGCCTCGGCACATGCGGGCAGATGGCCAGTCGTCTCGCACACCGTCTCATCTTCCCATCCTGCCCCTAAGGTTGGGTCTCTGCGTGCTCCAGAGCAAACAATGACCCCGCCAACGGACTCCAATGCACCGTCGGTTACCTTGCCTCTAACCTTCTACGGTGTTTATGTAGAGGCTTAGAAGCATACATGTGTGTGCCTTAACCTGTTTACCTTCGCATCCATGGCACAGACTGCATTGTACTTGGTCACCTATTATCGCAGGCAAGAGGTATTAGTGGTATAAACACACTAAAGGATCATCTAGAAAGCTTACACAAAGGCCAACAATATATACACAGAGATACATCTTATAGCCTTTATATTATATACATACAGGGAGCTTTATATATATATATATATATATATATATATATATATATACAGTCATATATAAGACTGCTACTGGTTCTTTACATATAATACATAAATATATTGTTTATATATATAATTATATATATATATATGTATTTTCACACACACACACACCCACACACACACCCACACACACACACACACACACACACACACACACACACACACACACACACACACACACACCTACACACGCGTCTATATATATATATATATATATATATATATATATATATATATATATATATATATATATATATATATATATATATATATATATATATATATATATATATATAAAGAACCAGTGGCAATCATATACATGATTGTAACTGGTCCTTTCGATGTATATATGCTCGCTTTACTATATTATATCAGCTTACTACATATATGCACATTATGTGTACTGTTTTCAAATATACATGTATGCATATATATGATGTAAAACGTAGTCAATTATATAGCGCCAATATTCCAGTCCTAGTCAAGAGCAATGGGTCCTGCAGATGCAGTTTTTATAGTCCACTCGACCATTTACAGCGCTCGTCCCTCCCTCTGGCGTCGGCTGTAAAGACTCCATGAACGAGCGCTACACAAAGACTGAATGATAATTACTGTTGACGATGATTATGAACTGATGGAGCTACATAAAGGAGATATCGTCGTATAAAGCCACTTCCGAAGGCGCTTCTAAATGAATGAAAGAGCGCTACAAAAATGATCCATCATTAAGGACACTCAAGCTATATATATATATGTGATATATAATGTACATATTGTATATATATATATATATATATATATATATATATATATATATATATATATATATATATATATATATATATATGAGTTAACTGGCATTATACATCGTAATGCATAATATATGTGCCGTATATATTTGTATTCTATATAACTGCCCAAATATATATTTATGTATATAGAGTGGCGCCATAGGAAGACACTGTTGTGTGTGTGTATGTCTATATATATAATTATATATATATACATAGATATATATATATATATACATATGTATATCTCTGTGTGTGCGCTTGTGTTAACGTATGTATGCATGTCATGGGTATATGTATGCATACCTGCAACGTTATGTGTATGTGTCTATGTATGTGTAGGTCTGCTGCTTCTGTATGTGTATGTGTACATTTTTATGTACTACGTATGTGTGCCTGATTCTGTACAATAGTATATATACACATGTACTGTAACAATATCTGTTGTAGCATTATATACATATGTGTATCTGTATATATTCGTGTCAATGTATGTGTATGTGTGTACGTATCTGTGTTTGTACCTGTTTGTCTGTGTACATCTTGACGCCTCAATTAGCGGCCGCATTTATGACTTTGTCAGAGCTTCCGCAATTATTCATTGATAGCTTGCAATTATTAAATCATTATTAATGTTCTTACTATTAGCAGAAATGATTATTTTGACCGTTAATATGTGGAAACATTGAAAACAACAGCTGTTATTAGAGAAATATTCGGAAGTTATTATGTATCATAAATTGTTTCTTTGATCTGCCGGTCCATTGAACATAATTGGCCCAAACTGTCAATCAAATGACGTTCACATGTAATTGGCTCGCACTTCAAAAAAGAGATACTGTAAAAGATAATTAAGATGCTTCTGAACTCAACTCGAGTTTCCAATTCTTAATCGATAATGTTTTTACGTGTTTCTAAATTTTTATAATCTGAGATAGAATTGTTCAGTCAGGAATTGAAAAAAATGAAGTCAGAAGTAATGGGATACGCTAGATTTCTTAAAACGCAGGCTTCGTGTCGTAGTCTAACATAGTTAGAAACTGCTCTTAACTTCTACCTTTCACTATCAGCGCTAAAGTTCCTCCAGTGTTTCAATGCAATTGCTTTCCACAGCACCTCTGACAGCGACCAAGACACAAAGAGAGGCTAGCCTTTCCGAAAGGAAATAACATTCCTGTTTTTCGAAATCCTGAAGGATCACATAATAATCCTGTAATAATAATAACGATAACAACAACAATACTTATAATTATAGTAATATAATAGGAAGAGGGAGAATAAAAATAAAAACCAAGATTTTTATGGGTAAGGATAAGAACAGGAGTAGTAATAGCAGTGGTAGAACTACTACTACCACTAACTACTTCTGTACAAATAGTACTACCATTACAAGTATTAGTAGTAGACAGTAGTCGTCGTAGAGGTAGTAGCAGTGGTAGTAGTAGACGTAGTAGTAGAAGAAGCGGCATAAGTGGCATTGGTGTTTTATTTATGGGCTTTAGTATCAGTTGTAGTGAGATATAACAACTAGTGTCAAATAACAGAGGTATGTGGACCGATAGTACAGCGAACATGCGAATCAATCATATAAATAACTTAAGAATGCCGACCCGTGTCAAGTTCTCATTTCTAGTCCACATGCCACTGAAAAGAAGTCTGTGTAGCTAAGCGCCGACAGAAGACATAGAAGGTTCCAGTCGACTGGATCAATTAATGGCAACGCTCCACTGATTACCACGCGTTTATTGACCTTTGCGAAGCGCATTTCAAGTCAGCCATGCGAATCATTTACACGAAAAATCAGTCATGCGATTCAAGTTATACGAAAAATCTGAAATACTACGAGAAGTCGAATCTTTTTGGAAGAGCCGGTGATTTAATGTCCGACCTATCATGGACGCGTCATTAATCATCCAAACGTTAATCATAACGTTAATCAATAATCAGTTTAGCACCTATTCGCTTCAGAGGCTGGTCCGATGAAGTTCATTTGCGCGGGAGTAATCGATGAACAGACCTCAGGGGAAGGCAGTTCCCCGATGGATGTGTGGGGGAGAGTGAGTGCGTGTGCGGCACAGACACACATACATCGACACACACCCCTACACATACACACGAATATACACACATGAGCGCACACACACTAGCACGTACATAATTACACATAGGACATTTTTGTTCATAGCTCAATGAGACGGATGTCGGCACAAATTAATCAATATCACTTAATCAAATCAGTGTCACTAATCAAATCACGGAACTCAAACGTGTTTTTACTAGACAGAGAGGAATAGGGAAAGAGACAGAGAGGGGCAGCAAGAGTATGAGAAAGACAGGAAGACAGAGACAGTGATACAGACAGGTAGAGAGACAAATGGAGATACACTGATAAAAAAATTAATAGACAATAAAAAATGAATATGCGAGGCAGACGGACAGAAAGACAGACATACATAGACACATACAGAGACGGATACAGAGGCAAAGAGAGAGGCAGATGATGACACAAGGGCAAACTTAATTGAGTCCATCTATTTTAGCGAGATGGTTAGCGCGTTTTTTATTTGCACAAGAATTATAATTACGGTTGAGCAAACATGGAAGAGATCATCTCTTTGACGACGTCACGCCTGGCAGACGATGATGATTGGCGGAGAGGGGAGTGGGTCGGAGGATACGCTTCACTGGACTTGATCCATGGCCACATGCTGACCTCCTCGCTTGTCAGCCTATTAATAAGTGGGAGTCAATGGGTACGAGAGAGGAAAAGAGAAAGAGATGAAATAGGGAATAGAAGAGAAGTTTATAAGGTGAACACAGAGGGGAGAAAGGATTCGATAAAAGAAGAGTGAGGAACAAAAGAGAGTAATATATGTATATGTAGAGAGAAGCAGAGAGACACAGAGGCAAAGAGGGAAGCAGAGGAAGAGGAAGAGGAAGAGAGAGAGAGAGAGAGAGAGAGAGAGAGAGAGAGAGAGAGAGAGAGAGAGAGAGAGAGAGAGAGAGAGAGAGAGAGGAGAGAGAGAGAGAGGGAGAGAGAGAGAGAGAGATGGAGAGAGGGAAGAGAGTGAGAACGAAAAAAGAAAGAAAAAGAAAGAAGCGAGAGAGTGAGAGCGAAGGGAGAAGATATAAATGTACATACAGACAGAAAGACATACAGACAGACATACAGACAGATAGAAAAATAGCCAGACCGACAGACAGAGATAGAGAGATAGATAGGATAGAAAGCAAGGAGTTGAAATAGGATAAGGGGGAAAGAAAAGGAAACTAGCGGAAGAGAGGAAGTACAAAGCGAAGGGATATGTGAAGACCAGAAAGAAAGAGAAAGACAGAGGGCAAGATAATTAAAGAGAGAGAAGGAGAGAGATATAGTAAAAAGAGAGTCGAAAGACTAGAGAGATGAAAGAGTCTAGGACTGTTCTTGCTTTCATCCATTCAAACAAAGCAACGTAGACGCCTTTCCCTTATCGACCGCCAGATGTCTTTCTTCGACTCCATTACTAGGAACATTCAGCCAGAACTACGGATCGCAGGATGTCTTTCTGTACGTCTGCTTGTCTGTCTGGACGTATGCCTACATTTGCGTCAGTCTGCCTCTATCTGTTTCTGTCCGTCTGTTTGTGCATCTGTTTTCTAATGTGCTTGTTTTTTTCGTTTCTCTGTCTCTGTCTCTCTGTCTCTTTCTGTCTGTCTGTCTGTCTGTCTGTCTTTCTGCTTCTGTGTCCTTTCATCTGTTTCGAGAGTATCCTGAACTGTATGCATATACGCAGTTGCTATAGCACCCGACATATTCACTCGCTTTATCGGTTGAGATCTCTTACAAACTCGACCGCCTGCTTGTCTGTCTGTCTGTCTGTTTATCTGCCTGTCTGCCTATCTACATCTCTGTATGTTTATGTATGCATCTGTCTGTCTCTATGTGTGTCTACTTGTCTGGCTCGCCTGTCTGTTTGTCTGCCTGTCTGTCTGCCTGTCTGTCTATCTACCTTTATGTTTATTTTATCTGTTTATGTATATATCTACCTGTATGCCTACCTATATGCCTGCCTGTCTGTCTGTCTAT
Source organism: Allolobophora icterica (assembly GCA_963556255.1). NCBI lineage: Eukaryota > Metazoa > Annelida > Clitellata > Crassiclitellata > Lumbricidae > Allolobophora > Allolobophora icterica. The sequence goes on from OY744604.1 coordinate 95,514,280, forward strand.
CTACCTATCTGTCTATTTGTGTATTCACTTGTCTGTCTATCTACCTGTCTGCAACTCTGCATGCTTGCCTGCCTGCCTGCCTGTCTGTTGATCTACCTGGTCTGTCTGGTTATGTATCCATTTGTCTCTCTGTCTGTGTGTGCAGTGTTCTGCGTCTCCCTCGTTACCCATGTTCACATTATATCATTGACAGTGTGTTCGTTAATCTAATCTAATCTAATGACTTCGATAGCGCCTTTATACGTCCATACATCTCATTAAGTCTCTATTGTCCACATACATACACAGTTACACACGTCATTGCATATTGCGCAAACTACTATCAGACAAAAACTCTCTACGTTTACGATTATATACATGTCTCATATCCACACGATTGAACAGGGGAGGTGATGAGATTGGGGTAGTCTCGGGGTGGCATTATTACGGCCGAAGGGTTGCTGTGATGTCATAGTATTACGTAATTTTATACCGAATTACCTCAGAACTTCTCTCACGTCATTCCTAATCTTAGGTCACGTTCGGCTGCTCCGTTGGAGCGTTTCATATCCGGTGCGATCTTTCACAACGCAAGTAGGCCATTGGACGTCGCAAACCCCGTCCCTTAGTCCCAGTTTTTATTTTGTCATGGCAACGCTTTATGTATTCACAGATTATTGCGCTATAAAAAGGAAACAGTGTCGGTTTTGTGACCGAAATTACGCGACTGCCATTACAGTGGTATTGCCAGTCTCACGCCTGGTTAAAGAGAGGGGCGACGGTGATTCGCTTTTTTATGACACGGCGTCGTTAAGGGCAACTTCTGACTTCGTGTCCAGCTGAGCGTCGGTTGAGGCATGGTAGGACCACATGGTAGAACCACATGGTAAGACCACAAGTTGACGCTCTTCAAAAGAGTAGAGTCCTTGAAGGCGTGGTTGTTGAAGGATCTGTCGACTACGTAGTCGGAGCTTCAAATCCGGGGAATCTCCTTCACATGCTGATTATTCCCGGAACAGTGGGAATCATCCCCGGACGCAGATGGGAAAGACCGATGCGATACCACTTGGGAGACGACGGTGGACCCATTCTCTTCGCATACTAGAAGTCTTCCCACTTGTAGACCCGCATAGGACCCTCGTGATTGAAGTCCCGTCCTGGAATCAAGGTCATGACCTCTCCGGAAGCCGTCTTTCGGATCAGATCCGGTGGATCGGCCGCAGGGTCCGGTTTGCCGTTAGAGGAGGTCGTGTAGTAAAGCATTCCGTTCTTGTGCTTGTACGGGATGTTCTTCGTCGCGGCCGGCTGGACTTCCGGTCGGCTCTTGGTCCTTCTGGATTTCTTCCGGTCGCTCGTCAGGTAGATGATTACGCCGAGGATGACGACGACGATGATGAGAGTCGATGTTACGGTCGCAATGACGATAGCCAGGGTACTCCGGCTGTAAGACACGGCCTGTCGACTTCCGGTTCCGCTGGTTGTCGTCTTAGTCTCGGTAACCTTCGGTAGATGGTCGGGTCGAAGCGAAGATCCGGGAACGATGTAACGTGTCCCGCTGTCTAAGTCCGTGAAGCGGAAATCATCGTCCGGAAAGGCGTCCGTGTCGTTGTCAAGGTCGCTATACTGAAGGTCACCGTCCCCTGGCTGTGGCGGAGGTGGTAGAAGTTTCGACGTCTGGTCGTAGATGGTATCGATTTCATCGAGGTCGTCTAGGTGGTGTCCAGTCTTCGAGGACGGAGCGGAAGTGAGGGGCTCCATGGGGATCGGATCAAGAGGTCGGGCGGTTGGATTGGATGAAGTGGGCTGAGGAGTGGCCTCGCTGAGCAGCTGGTACGAAGTCGAAGGATTCTGGGGTAGAGCGTCTGTCGGGACTGGGTCGACGATCGGGGAGAACTCGTCAGTGGCCAGCGATAGCAGTGACCGTCCGTGCAGAGATCTAGGAGTGGCGCAGCGGTTTTCATCGCTGTCGTCCACTTTGACGGACGTCGATATCATCCAGTCGCGCAGCCAGACGAGGGACCGATCGCAGCTCCAACGGGTGCTCGACAGCCGAAACATCGTCAGGTTCGGGAGAAACTGGAACAGGTCAGGGCGCAGTCGTGTCAGGTCGGAGCTGCGCATGCTCAGCTCCTGTACACCTCCCAGGGTGGATAGGAGGCGATTGTTGGTGACGACGGTGCTGATCAACCCAGGGCTGCTGTCGAGGTCCAACCGTGACATGTGGGTGACATCTCGAAAGGTGGATTCGTCGATTGAGCGGATCTCGGTTGGGATGTAGGCGAGGGAGAGCGTGGCCACGGTCGAGAGTCCCTCGAAGCAGCGTGTCTCGAACGTATCGATAGGGTTGCTCGACAGTTGGACGACCTTGAGCTGGGCCAGGCGGACGAAGGTGCGGCCCTGGAGACGCGTTATTCGGTTGTTACTCAGATCGAGGGTCTTCAGTTTCTCCAACTGGTCGAAGGCGCCTGGCGTCACGTGCGTTATGTTGTTACCCATCAGCGACAGGGTGTTGATTTTCGACGACGCCGGAAAGCTACCAACCCCTACGTGCCCGATGCGGTTGAGGTCCATGAGGAGTCGTTCGACGCTGATGGGGATTGGACTGGGCAGGGTCGACAGTCGGTTGTTGTTGAGCCAGAGCTGCTGGAGGTGGGTCATCTGCTCAAAGGTTCGGTCCTCGACCGATTCTATCCGGTTCTCGTCGAGAACCAGGATCGTCACGAACGGACACTCGACGAAGGATAGTCGCGTGAGGGTCGTGAGGTTGTTACGTCGCAGCTGGAGGTACCTGGCCGAGCTCGGAAGACCCTTCGGTACGTTCGAGTAGCCACACTCCGATACGTCGACGTACGTGAGAAAGTTGGAGTGGAACTGGAATCGTGGATTCTGTTGCCCGATCGGGTTTCCCTTGAGAACGATGTAGACGAGCTTTTCCAGCGACCGGAAGGCCTTCTTGTCGATGTAGTAGATGCGGTTGGACGTGAGTAGAAGGTAGCGGAGGCTGGTCAGACCTCGAAACGTCGACTGGGTGAGCTGGGTCAGACGGTTGCTTCGAAGGTCGAGGCGGGAAAGGTCCTTGAGACCGACGAAGACGTTCTCGACGTTCTCCAACCGGTTCCCCGACAGATCGAGATGGACGAGGGTCTCGGCACCGGCGAAGGTCGACTTTCCAAGGACCGTGAGGTTGTTGAGGTCAAGGTCGAGGATCTGAATCGTCTTCATGGACTGAAAGGCGCCTTCGTCTATCATCTGGATGTTGTTCTGGCTCAGCTTCAGATTGATCAGACTCGACAGTCGGGAGAGCGGCCCAGCCGAAAGGACCGTCAGGTTGTTCTTACTCAGGTCGAGCCAGTTCACGTCGGGCGCCACTTCCGCCGGAAGTTCAGACAGACCGACGGCCTCGCACTTGACCTTGACCGCCTCTGATAGGGTGCTTCCGGTCGGGCAGCCGCGACAGATCCCGTCGCTAGATGGATCGACGGTAGAGCAGGTACAAGACGGAGGACAGAGGATCATCTGGGACAAGGTCACGGGCCAGAGGGTAACGAGGATTACCAGGACCACCACCCGGATAGACCTCATCTCGAGATTCCAGGCGACACTCAGCAGGAACTCATCATCAAATCGACCCAATCATTAATAACTTCTATGACGCCATGATCCAGTGACGAAAGCCATCGGCAGGTGGCGCTGTGGCTTTGGCGGGAAATCTCTTCATGCGGAAACGAAGCAGACGATCGCTTTGGATCGTTTGACTGAAATTAAAAGAAACACTTGTCATGATTACTTAAGTGCAGATTATGATTGATTAAAGGAATTACTATACTCGTTCATTCACATTTTCTTTCTTCTTCATTTCTTTCCGCTTGTGACTGATTGAATAATTGATAATTGGATTAACTTATTAATTGATTGATTAATCGATTAACTTATTGATTGATTGCCTGATTGATTCGTTCTCATATTCATTTATTTATTCACATTTTCTTTATCTTCATCTTTTTGTACAATGACTCGATTGACTTATTCATTTATTGGTTGCCTGATTGAATCATTCATTCATTCATTCATTCGGTATTCTTTTACCCACTCACTCACTCACAAACCCATGGGTGTCAATGGCGAAGACATTAATCGAGCCATACCTTACGGCTGTTCCTCCATCCAATTGCTCAAGGATGTTTTGGATGAAAGAATGAGAAGTGCAGTCCCTCAAGTTAGCCCCGAGGCCGCCCATGGAAGTGTTAGCGACTTCATTTTCTTAGCCTCGGCATATGAGGGCGGGTGGCCAATCCTCTCCCTCGCCGTCGGATCATCCCACCGACAGTGTACTCGTTATATCTAAGTTGGAGACAATTGAACCCGAACTCCCGAAACAAATTTCTGTCTTGGATTTGAATTCACGACCTGACGGTTGACAGTCCAGCGCACTAACCACTAACTAAAGCAAGACCCCTATAGATACACGATAAAATTATATCCCACGGCTAGACAACCTCCCACGACCTACACCTGGAGATTCGAACTCGGTTAACAGCCTGTATTCAACCACAAGACCACTATAAGTCTGCCAAAGCGCAGCTGTCGTCCTCGCATAATTCCTCTCATTCCAGACCAATGCTGTTCTGGGAAGCGTCGAACTCCGGACCCAGCGACCGCTCGATGTTTTGACTTGTCAAAGCCGGATTTTTACTGCGGGGTGGCATTCGCCTATACTCTTCCCCTTCGCTAACCCTCTCTATCCTTCACTGCCCAACATCTGTTGCAGATGCAAAAGGCATCAACCATAGCGAACAGACAGACAGACAGACAGACAGACAGGTAGACAGACAAACAGACAGACAGCCAGACAGACAGTTAGACATGTAGACAGACAGACAGACAGATAAGCAAGTAGAAGGACACGGAGAGGGGTTAGACAATGATAAAGAGAGAGACAGAGAGACAGAGAGAGAGAGACAGAGAGAGACAGAGACAAAGACAGATCCATAGACGTACAGCCATTAGTCATAGAGACCATTATTCCTCTCATCTTCAGAGATTTTGTCTCAGAACGATAAACGACACGTCAGAAGAAAACAGCTGCATGGACACATACAACACCACACACACACACACACACACACACACACACACACACACACACACACACACACACACACACACACACACACACACACACACACACACACACACACACACACACACACACACACACACACACACGCAGACACAGTGTCACACACGCACACAACTACACATACATCCATGAATTCTACATGCACACACAATGTATATATATATATTTTCAAAGCGCATATGTTTATATATATACGCATATATAGATATAAATATACATATATCCATGAACTCTATATGCATATACACCGTGAGGCATAAAAAAGGAAGCCCCTAGAAAAATCGTTATTATTTTAACAATATTCAAACAATCTCAATGAAATTCATGAAATTTATAGCTAAATAGCAGGCAATGTAAAAAAATTTACAGTTTGTACTCAAACTGTCCGCCTTCAGCTTCTACGCATGCGCGAAGTCGCTTGCGCCATTCACGCACCGCCGAGTCAATAATTCGTTGGTCAAGATCGTTCCAAGCTTGCATGATTCGCTTACGAAGATCTTCAACATCACGGACCTTTGTTTTGTACACCATTTCCTGCATGCATCCCCATATTTTATAATCTACGGGATTCAGATCTGGGCTGTTAGGGGGCCATAGTGTAGGAATTATGAAGTCAGGAGTTTCATTCGTCAGAAGTGCAACCGTTTCTCGAGCTCTGTGCGCTGGAGCACCATCGTGCTGGAAAATGTAAAATTCAGATAATTCTCGAATTTCAGGTAGAAGGTCTTCCATGAGTAAAACATCTCTGTAGTATTGGCCGTTGATTTTTACCCCCGGTTCAACAAGGTGAATTGACGTGCGCCCCAGAGAAGAAACACCGACTGACACCATCAGGGATTTGCTAAACGTCGGACGTGTGCGTAAAAGGCGGTCGGCTGCAATATCTCTCTTTTGAGTTCCAACTGCTACATACAGACGATCATTTTGAGTATTGCTAGGAGAAGCAACTGTGAATAATTTTTCGTCAGTAAACCAGATGAAATGCACTAGGCTAGCTGGGTAGCGACGCAACAAAAGGCGACTGCGGTCAAGTCGAGCTTGTTTGTTGGCGACGGTCAATTCATGTGCCCTACGTTTTTTCATGCATATCAAACGTAAGTCTCTTGACAATACGATTAACGGAACGTTGAGATATACCAGCTTCCCGAGCAATTTGTCTTTGAGTACGGTGTGTTTGCGGCAAATCTTCCTGGCTCAAAACAAGTGTTTCAACTTCTTCAATTTTATCAGCAGTTCGAGCAGTGCGCGGACGGCCACTGCCGGGAAGACGTTGCGAAGTTCCAGTACTATCAATCTTGCGAATAATCTTGTCCAATCCACTACGAGACCAGCTTTTATGAGGAAACTCTTTTTAAAATCTTTTTGCTCCATAATGTTTGTTTTGTCTTAAAAATTTTATAGCGTGTTTATCTTCCTCACTGAAAGCCATTGTGAACTGAGTTTTGTGTACAGTCTTGCAGTGCGAGATATTAGCGTATATATTTAGTGCGCTTACTTTAGTTTCACGTGTATATGTATATATGATAGATGTATAACGTATAGTCTTAGTGACACGCGCGGCCGGCCAATCTCGGCAGCGGCGCGCTATATGTATATTATTAGAGTTCGCTTATGCGCACAGAAGACAGGTGTGTCAAGAGGCGCGAAGAATTATGCTGACTAGAGAAGTTTAAATTCGAGTGTGTTCGCTGTAGTAGTGTGGCTGACTAGTCGAGTTGTAATCGAATTGAGTTCTGTCTGTTTGTTTCTTATTAAACTGAAAAGATATTAAACTGTGTTGCTGATTAATTCAGGTTATACTTATACGTAGAATTAGAGTTCAAAAGGTGAACGTTAAATAGGCGTTAAGTAGAGAGAGAACAAGGATTTAATCAGAAGGATTGTCAACGGAAGGATTGGGTTGACATTATTGGTGGCAGCGGTGGGATAAATACTCACGGTGGAATAATTACTCACGGTGGATATAAACTCACGGTGGATTAAAATTCACGTTATCACCTCCTTCGGCGGATAGAAGAATCTACGACGGTGATAAAAGAATTTACAACGGTGTTAGAAGAATCTACGACGGTGTTAGAAGAATCTACGCGTTGTTGCTGTGTGACGAGTTTACGATATCAACGACGGTGGAACACCAGAAAACGGTATAAAAATTTCGTTGTTTTCCACGAACAAATATAAAAGAAATCCCGTTTGTTTATCGATTCACACACCAAGAAAAACCGTGACTTCTTTGAAAAGAGAAATCACTGAAGTAAACAAGTAAGATGGAGAAACTAAGTGCTGAAAGACAAGCAGATATTAAGAAGATGTCTACGGAAAGGCTAAAACAGCGTTTGTTGAAAGCCGGTTTTAAAGAAGAACAGTTAGAAGGTATGTCACGTGGTGACATGATGCAGGAACTCGCCGATGTGTGGGTTAAAGAAGAAGTCGAAGAAGAAGGTGCAGTTGGCGGTGCCGTCGAAAAGGTTATTGAAAAACCTCCTGCACCTATGTCAATGGAGATGTTGATGCAGTGGATGATGATGAAAGAAGATAGAGAGGAGAAACGGAGACAAGAAGAGAAAGAAAAAGAGGAGAGACGAAGGCAGGAAGAGAAAGAGCTGAGACAAGAAGCAGAACGTGTAAGACAAGACGAATTGCGCTTGCAGAGAGAGAAAGAAGAGAAAGCAGAACGTCTGCAGAGAGAGAAAGAAGAGAAAGCGGAACTTGCAAGGCAAGAAGAATTGCGCTTGCAGAGAGAGAAAGAAGAGAAAGCGGAACTTGCAAGGCAAGAGGAATTGCGTCTGCAAAGAGAGAGAGAAGATAAAGCAGAACAAGTGCGTAAGGCAGAACTTGAATTGCAAAAGAATCAGTTTGAGATTCAGTTAGAACAGTTGAAAAGAGATAGGGAAGATGCTGAAAGAAGAAGATTGGAGCAGATGATTGAATTTGAAAAAGCTAGAAAAAGTGATGAAGAGGTTCGTCAGCAACAGATTGAAGCAAAGAGAATGCGTGAAGAAGAAAAAGAAAAAGCGCGAACGTTAGAGTTAGAACGTGCAGAACAGATCAGACAAGAAGAACTCAGATTTCAGAAAGAAAGTTTGGAAAAGGCAGAGACAGAAAGACAAGAACGTCTGAAACTGGAGAAATCAAAATTGACATTGAAAGAAACGCAAATGAGAGAAGAACGGGAAGCAGAAAGAAGGAAACAGCAAGAAAGTGAAACTTTGGTGTCAAAAATTAAGAAAATAGGTGATGCAATGAAGCATGTATTGCCTCAAATGCCAACTGATATGATGGAGGTGCCATTATATTTTGAAACAGTCGAGAACGCGTTTCGTAGTTTTGCTGTGGAAAAGCCGTTTTGGGTGAAATTATTACTACCATTGATGACGCCGAAAGCTCGAACCGTTCTGAATAGATTGTCATTCGATGATCTAGACAATTATGATAGAGTCAAGCAGCACTTATTAAAAGAATTTAAATTGACCTCGAGAGAATACAGAGCCAGATTTGTGGATGCTAAGAAGACGACAGAAGAGACTTATACGATGTTTACGGCAAGACTGAAGAACTTGTTAAACTATTACGTGAGAAGTCGAAACGTGAACAGAGAGTATGATACGCTCTTTGATTTGCTGGTAGCGGATAAGCTGAAAGAATGTTTACCGCCAGGTCCACTACAGTTTGTATTGTCGAAGGAAGGAACTGACTGTCTTCAAGCTAGTGCAGTGGCAGACCTAGCAGACATTCATGTAAACAATCGAATTGGGTTTGCGGTCCCAAATATAAACAGTTATCCTTCTCAACGTTCCGTAAACCAAAGCCAGAGTGGAAAGTGGAGAAGTAATCCAGGAACAGGGATTCAGTTCAAAGGTAAGGAAGTCAAGGCTAGTGTCCCTGTACCCAATGAGACCAGAGAAGTGACGTTTGGTCGTCAGGGATTTAACAAATCGTCAGCGCCGTTTGCCAAGAGGGAAGGCAACACATCGTTTACGCAGTATAAGAGATATGAAGGAAATGAACAACGAGGTATTTCACAACCATACCATACAGTTGTGAAGCGTTGTCACAACTGTGGTTCAGACAAACATTTGGTTAAATTTTGTCCAGTTCCAGTGGCAGCAGCTAGTTCTAGCAGAAATCAAGAACACACAAGGGTGAATTTGATTCAAGTGGTTAGTGATACAGGTAATCAAACCACGGGTCAAGAAAACCAAGAGACTGAAGTAAAGTCAGTAATGAAATGTGGTATTCAAAAAGAAATTCTATTGGATGCTGAAATTCAGAGAGAAGTCATAGGAAAAGATGACAGTCGAATATTGAAGAAATCGTTCTTGCAATATGTCGAGGTTGAAATTCGTGGAGTAGACGGTAAAGAGCCAGTGAAAGTCAAAGCACTGAGCGACTCGGGAGCAGAGATTCCGGTGATTAGTGAAGAATTACTGGAAGGCATGAAGGTGGAACAAATTGGAAAAGTGAATTTGCAATGTGTGGCAGGAGATGCCATTCCTGCGAAGTTAGTGAAAGTGGATGTTAGACTGTGTGGTAGTGACGTGGAAGAAGAGGGATTTCCGCGTAAAATCCAGTGTTCACTTACACCTTATGTCACTTTGATGTGTGCTAGTATTGCAAAGATGGGCAGTACAGAAAGATTCTTGTTGCATCCAGAGATAATTGCCGAATTAAAAGCCGTACCACAGATGAAGGTCAAAACGATACAAGGAGATGTGAGTGTACAAGCAAATGTAATGACGAGAGCGCAGAGTCGGAAACAGGAAATGGTAGATGTTGATGAGAAGAGTGAAACTGAAAGTTCAAGTGATGAGGAAAACGACAGTAATGAGCAACGAAGCTTATCGCGAGATGGTATAACATCAGAGATGAACGAGCAAGAGATGGCTGCATGCGAGAATGGCACATTAAATGAAACTGAAGAAGGCAATGAATGTGATGTGGGGATAGGAGACTTGTATAGAGATGAAGAGATGGATGAAGAACAAAAGGTGCAGATTGCCGATTCGAAGAAGTTCGAAGAGCAACAGAGAAAGGATGAATCGTTGAAGCCGTGGTGGAAGTTAGCACAAGAGAAAGAATCTGAATTCTGTGTGATCAACGGTTTATTGCATAAGAAATATCAGATATTAGACCAGACGATATATCAACTAGTGTTACCAAAAGAGAGACGAATTAAAGTGATGGAATTGGCGCATGAATCGGTATTTGGAGGACATCTAGGAGAAGAGAAAACAAGAGAACGAATAAAATTATCTTTTGTATGGCCAAAGATGAGAAGAGACATTGTGAAATTTTGTAAGTCTTGCGAGAAGTGTCAACTAAAGGCAAGGAGTCTGGTGATGGATAGAGTGCCTATCACTCCGGTCTCAAGAGAAGAGGTCGCCTTCAAGAGAATGACGATGGACCTCGTTGGCCCGATCGATCCAGTATCTGCTGCAGGTCACAAGTATTGTTTATGCATTGTGGACTCGTGCACCAGATGGCCTACAATCTTCTTATTGAAATCGTTGACAGCGAAGGCTGTGTGTGAAGCGTTGATGGAACTGTTCATGAACGTTGGTGTGCCGTCCGTGATCACCAGTGACCAAGGAACGAACTTCACAGCCAGTTTGACAAGAGAATTTCTCAATTTAATGGGCTGTAGTCCAAGATTCGACACACCAGGACACCCAGAAGCTGCTGGATTAGTAGAGAGATGGAATCAGACATTTAAAAAGATGATCCATCATGTGATAATAGACAACCCGAGGAAATGGCACAAGATAATTCCTTTCACAGTGTGGGCATTACGAGAAGTGCCGAATGCAACTACTGGAGTATCACCATATATGCTTGTCTATGGGAAACTTCCGAGAGGACCATTGGCAATATTAAAAGAGAGTTGGACTAGAGAAATAAACTTACCACCTCACGTTGGAGTTAAACCAGAAAAGTATTTGAAAGAACTCAAACAAAATATGGAGAAAGCATTATTGTTTGCAGAATCTTACTCTCGAGAAAAGCAATTACAATACACGAATCAGTATAACAAGAGAGCAAAGCACAAAGAATTTGAAGCTGGTGAGAAAGTCATTGTTTTGTATCCAACGTCAACAAACAAACTTATTTCTCGATGGCATGGTCCATGTACGATCATACATCGAAGATCAAAGTACTCTTATTTAGTCGATATGGGTGAAAATGGTCGAAAAATAATTCACGCCAACAAGATCAGAAAATATGTTACTCGAGCATTAAGTTGTGGTCTAATCGTTGAAGAAGATGAAGATTTTGGTTCAGTGGTTGAATTACCAATGAGGAATGAGGTTCAAGATGACAAGAATTCACTTAACCTCGATCCTGAACAAATTAGCCATTTGACAGTAACTCAGCAAGAACAGTTGCTGAACGTCTTAAACAAATACTGTGACAGATTTTCAGAAAAACCCGGATTATGTACATTGGTTGAACACGAAATTGAACTAAAACCAGGATTTCATGGAAAGGAATTTGCAGCATATCGCATTCCTTTGATTTATCGATCAGAAGTGGAACGTCAGATCAAAGAAATGTTAAAAACAAACATTATCAAACCATCATCGAGCAGAATGGCAAGCCCTTTGGTTATTGTTAAAAAGAAAGACGGATCTTTAAGACTTGCCTGTGACTACAGATACATTAACTCATTCACAGTGGATTGTAAATATCCTATGCCGATTGTCAGAGACGTTTTGAACAAAGTTGGAAAGTCTAATGTGATTTCCATCTTGGACTGTCGAAGTGCTTATTGGACTTGTCCTGTAAAACAATCTGATCAATGGAAGACAGCTTTTGTAACACATAATGGACTGTATGAATTTACTCGTGTTCCTTTTGGAATGATAAATTCAGGCCGAACTTTTGTTAAGGCGATAAATTTAGTTTTACAGCCTATAAGTGACTTTGCAGAACCGTATGTTGATGACATTGCTGTGCATTCTGACAATTGGAAAATTCATTTACAGCAGTTAGATGCATTTTTGATGCAAATGAGATTGCATAACGTTACCTTAAATTTGAAAAAATGCATATTTGGTAAGTCTGAAGTAAGGTTTATCGGTCATGTGGTTGGGTCTGGTAAGATAAAGATGAATCCAGACAGAATTGAAAGTTTGAGTAATTTGAAGATCCCAGAAACTAAGAAGCAAGTTAAGCAACTGCTTGGATTTTTTAATTATTACAGACAGTTTATTAAGGACTTTGCACAGATTGCGAAACCTTTATCTGATTTAACTAGTAAACGTGTTTCTGATAAGATTGATTGGACTGTTGAACATCAGCAAGCATTTGATTTACTTAAAGAGGCTGTGCGATCCAAAGTAGTGTTATATGTTTTTGAAGTGGGAAAACCATTCAATTTGTACTGCGATAGTAGTGACTTTGCAGTCGGTGCTGTTTTAACACAGATGGACGACAAGGGAATAGAACGCCCTGTGTCATTTATCAGTCAGAAATTAACTGATACCCAGAAGAGATGGGCTACTGTGGAAAAGGAAGCCTATGCTATTGTTTGGGCTCTAAACAAGTTAAAAGAAATTATAATTGGATCAAAAATTTTCATTTTTACTGATCACAATCCTCTTACATATTTGACTGAGTCAATGTCTAAGTCTGCTAAACTTGTGCGTTGGGCGTTAGCCTTACAAACTTTTGATGTTGAGGTGAAGTACAAGAAGGGCAGATTGAATGTTATTGCTGATTGTTTGTCAAGGTTATAAGTAATCGTAAGACTGTTTATTAATTAGTTAGATATATATATGTTTCATGTATTTTGGTAATTTCGCAAATTTTTGAAATTTAATTTGCTCAATTCCAGAAAAAGAAAGGAGGTAATGTGAACTGAGTTTTGTGTACAGTCTTGCAGTGCGAGATATTAGCGTATATATTTAGTGCGCTTACTTTAGTTTCACGTGTATATGTATATATGATAGATGTATAACGTATAGTCTTAGTGACACGCGCGGCCGGCCAATCTCGGCAGCGGCGCGCTATATGTATATTATTAGAGTTCGCTTATGCGCACAGAAGACAGGTGTGTCAAGAGGCGCGAAGAATTATGCTGACTAGAGAAGTTTAAATTCGAGTGTGTTCGCTGTAGTAGTGTGGCTGACTAGTCGAGTTGTAATCGAATTGAGTTCTGTCTGTTTGTTTCTTATTAAACTGAAAAGATATTAAACTGTGTTGCTGATTAATTCAGGTTATACTTATACGTAGAATTAGAGTTCAAAAGGTGAACGTTAAATAGGCGTTAAGTAGAGAGAGAACAAGGATTTAATCAGAAGGATTGTCAACGGAAGGATTGGGTTGACAGCCATTTTCGTAAATGGTGGAAAAATTAATGACGTCATTGTTATTACGTCAACGATTTAGCGGAAATTTGTCATAGGAGCTTTTTAAAAATAAAATTATTGATTTTAACGATAGATGTTTTAGCGTAAATTGCATTTGTTTTGATCAATTATTGAATGAGTTATAACGATTTTTCCAGGGGCTTCCTTTTTTATGCCTCACGGTGTATATTCACAAAGCGCATATATAATTATACATAAGTCAACGTATGCAACGTATGCATTATATATTTAAATATGTATATGACTACATATATAGTACCGGTATTATAAGTCAACGTATGTATATACACATAGCATTCCATGTGTGGTCATGTGTAAATATATATATATATATATATGTATATATATATATATATATGAACATGGAAATCTGATATATTAGCATATGTGTCTATATATATGTATACATCCATGTATTATTGTATGTGGGAAAGAGGACTAGGGGCACAGAGAAAGGCCTGTATCGAAGAATAGGGTATGCTGATGTATGTGTTCCTGGAATTACGAGTTAAGTCTTCTCGGCGTAAATTCCAGTTTCAATTATACAGCCTAGTATACGCTGTACGGAGTAAGGCTGAGAAAATGGCTCCAAGAGTTTCACACCTGTCTACCCTACTACGCTCTGTTAGTCACATACTCTCTCTGTCTCTCTTTCTCTGTCTCTCAGACTCTGTACAGAGGCGTCTGTCTGTCTGTCTGTCTGTCTGTGTCTCTGTCTTCTGCCTCTGTCTGTTTGTCTGTCTGTCTGTCTGTCTCTCTCACACACACTCTCTTTTTTGTGCTGTCACAATGTCCATCCTTCCGTCCTAACGTAGGCAAATGGCCAGTGGTTAAAGTAAAGACTAGACAACCGTCCCAAGACTACACGAAGTTTAGAATTAGGATTTTATGTTCTAGTATGGCAACGTAATGTCGTCTTCAACCGACCTGGCATGCGGCCGCAAGATGTCGTTAAACACCCAATAATATATAATTCTCTTTTAGACACCTTCATAAATTTTTATATCAACAATATACTCCGGAACTTTGCTATAACACGCGTCCATATAAAGGCGAATTTGGATAAAACGCGATCACGGCAATGGTTCCCAAAGTTTAATTATACCCACATGATTGTGATCTATGGAACAATATATCCGGTACGCATGGGTCACTGTTCAAAATAATTTCTGTCGACGTCAACAACCTTTGTTGCCACAAGATGTCGTTAAAACTGAGGATCCTACCACCAGATCACCAATATATCTGTAGTGCCAGTCCAAATCTGGGGTAAAGGAGGAGGGCGACGCTAATAATCTTTTTATGCCACATCGTGCTGTAAACAACAACTAAACACCGCCAATAGAAGAAAGAACTATTCAAGCAGAGGTCACCCCAGGAGTCGCTGTAAACAGTCGTTTAACACTGAATATCACTACGCATGAGTACAGAACCAGGTCCTCCGAATGGAATACCGATGCGAACACATCTTGAAGGAATCTCAAGGCGCTACATAAATCAAAGTGCATGCTACGTTACGGAAGTGCAACTGCTTGGGTGGTTACACTCGGGAGAGAAGGAAGACGGTTGAGAAGGAAGAGAGCAACATGTGCGTTTGTCCATTAAACGATTCCGTCTTCTGAAGATGGATTTATGGCGCAGTTTACGACTTCCGCGGCCGACCGAAGCCGCCACGATGTCCAGACGATCAAGATGGATTAGCGATCGTCGTCGGCATCGTCATCGTTATCATCGTCGTCATATTCATCATCGTCATCGTTATCATCATCATCGTCATCGTTATCATCATCGTCATAATCATCATCGTAATCATTACCATCATCGTCATAATCATCATCGTAATCATTACCATCATCGTCATAATCATCATCGTCATAATCATGATGGTCATAATCATTATAGTCATAATCATCATCGTCATTATCACCAAATCACCATCTTCGTCGTCTTTTTCTCATCATCATCGTCTTTATCATCATCCTTGCCAACATCATCAACGTCATAATCATCGTCATCATCGTCATAGTCGTCATCTTCATAATTATCGTAGTCATCGTCATGATCATCCTCTACATCATCATCATCATCGTCATCATCATCATCGTCATCGTCGTCGCTATCACCACAATCATCGTGATTGCTTTTGCCGGATGTCATGCTTTGCAGAGGAAGTCGACATAAAGACAATCGCATCAGATGATTCACGAGGAGGAGGACGAAGAGGAGGAGGAGAAAGAGGAGTAGTACGAGGAGGATGGTTAGGAAGAGGAAGAAAAGCAGAAGAGGAGGAAGAGGAGGACTACGACGACGACGACGACGTGGAGGAGAAGGAGGAGGAATAGGAAGAGGAAGAGGAGCATAAGAAGGAAGAAGAAGACGACGAGGAGGTGGACGACGACGAGGTGGAGGAGGAGAAAGAAGAGGGGAATAGGAGGAGGAGGAATAGGAGGAGGAAGAGAAGCATAGGAAGGAAGAAGAGGAAGAGGACGAGGAGAAAGAGGAATAGAAGGAGGAGGAGGAATAGAAATAGGAGGATGACAAGACTCAATTTGGCTAAAATTGAGTCACGTTCATGCCAACCAACATTTACAGATCATAAATCGAAATGAGTCAAAATATATCGAAACTGACAAAATCACACGAAACATTCCAACCGTGACACGAATAAACAACTGGCTTGAGCGAAAATAGCGAAATAAGTTAAAGACGAGCAGAACTGACAATGTGCCAAATACTAGGAAGAAAACGACATGGATAGAAATAAGACGTGAGACAAAAGCGACCCACAAAGTAAGCACCTGCCAAGCAGAAATGAAGCAGACAGACATAAATAATTATAGTCAAACAAATTAGGCCAAAGCGCCAGAAGACGAACTGAGCTAACCCAAACAGACATAAGACAAAGATACACAAGCAAAACAGACATAACAGACATAAGTCAAACTGACCTAAGTCAAACTGACCTAACTCAAACTGACATAAGCCAAACAGACATAAGCCAAATAGACATAAGATAATCAGACAAAAGCCAGGCTTACATAAGTCAAACTGACCTAAGTCAAACTGACATAAGCCAAACAGACATAAGCAAAACAAACATAAGCCAAACAGACGTAAGCCAAACAGACAAAAGCCAGGCTTACATAAGTCAAACAGACACAAGCCAAACAGGCATAAGCCAAACTGACATTAGCCAAACAGACACAAGCCAAACTGATATAAGCCAAACAGACAAAAGCCAGACTCACATAAGCCAACAAACAGACACAAACCAAACTGGCATAAGCCAAACAGACATAAGCCAAACACACATAAACCACACAGACATAAGCCAGTATGAACCAAACGGACACGAGTAGAGAGACCCGGCAACGGTCCTACAGAGAAGAACGGATTTTGCATCGTATCTGAACCGAGATCGCAGGAAGAACTGATAAACAGATCTGGATCGATCTTCACTCGTGCAAGAGAATGACCGACTCTGTTTGTCTGATACAACGACGTCCAATTCTTTAGTAATTGCTCGAGATTATGATGACTTATGACGGGCGCCGTCGAACGACACTCTCCGTCCTTAAACGCCAACTCCCCGGAGTCTCGCACGGCCCAGCCAACGACCGAAGCCATAATGGATGAAAACAGGAGAGGGGAGGGAGCTGGGAGTTTATGGGAGACGGTCCTGATTTAGGGGATGATCAGATGGATCGCCTGACGGTTGTAGCGTCGTTGGTTCGATTCCGAATGAGAGAGTGAGTGGAGTGGACGGAGAGAGGAGATGCGAATCGCTGAGGTTACAGTTGGAAACGCACGCGAAGAGATTGACTAGTATCGTAGACGGATCAGTAATATTGTCATTAGGAGTACAGACACACACATGCACACATATACAGGCACATATATGCAGACATACACAGTCACACACAGAACACACAGACATAACAAATACACATACACAATGACACAAACAGACTCACACGCGAGCACACACAGTCAAGTGGAGACACACAAAAACACAGACACACAAACACACACAAACACAGACGCGCACAGTCATACACAATCACACACAGTAACACACAGAAATACACACACAAACGCACATAGTCACAGAGACACATACAGATGCACATACACACACAGACAGGCACGCACGTAAGCGTGCACACAGACGACAAACACAGTAACACACAGATATACACACACCAACGTACATGCATACAGACACACAGACAAACACATACAAAGCACACACAGACAAACACACACTCAGACACACACACACACAAGCACACACACAAGTACACACACGAAAACACACACAGACACAAACAAGCACACACACAAACATACACAGACACACAAAAGCATACACACAAGCACACACACAGACACACACAAGCACACACATGAGCACACGTCACACAAACACAGACAGACTCAGACACACGTAACGAATATTTATGTAGCACCAGCGTGCTGTGGTCCGTCCGGTGTAGAGCTTGGTCTGTAATTCAACGTCGGTGCCTGTCTCTATGGCTGGTCCGCGTATAACGACCCTGGGCAAAGTGGGCAACGGTTGTTTGCAAGCACTTCTCTGTCACCAAGCAGTAGAATTTGTTAGCATCATCATCATCATCGGCTGGAAAGTCCTACGATGCACTGGGCCAGCTTCAGGACCTTGGAATCAGTCAACTGCCGACTCAAGGGCCTCAGGGAGGAAATGAACGCCCCTCCCTCTGTACATTCCACTTTGGGATATTATCGTATTTACACACGCATAGCTCCACGTTTGACTATTGTGGCACATTATTTTACAGCTGTGGCGCGGATGTACGAGATGGGCTCTACACTTACATACATGTATAAATGCATACATACATAAATGCACACATACATACATAGATAAATATATACACATATAAAATTATACATACTTAATTACATACAGCAAAGGTTCATCAGTCACTCTGTTACAGAGTAAAGCAGGGAGGCGACCTGACCGACGTCTCTTAGGAGCATAGACTCGGACCCGACCTGGGCTGGTGAACCAAAGTCCTCCGTGCCCACCTTCACGTGGTGCGGACCGTTAGTACCCTTCCATTGGTAGGGGAACGAACGGGCACGGCAGGCAAAACCAGGGGAAGGCAATGGCAAACCACCCCTGCTAACATGCCAAGAAAATCGTCATGAGACACACCAAGGTGAATTGTATACATACAATCATACATACATATTTGAATACATTCATACATACATACACACATACATGAGTTTATTCTTGAAATAGTGCTCTGCAAATGTCAGATTTCAATTACAAATATATACATATATACATACATACATATACATACATACATACATACATACAAATATACAGTGATCAAATTGGTAATCCAGAAGTGGCGGATCTCCTAATATTTGTAAAGCACAAACATACGTTTTTCTGGCTAATCTGTAACTGATATCGCTTTTCGCTATTCTGATAAAACTAAAAATGCACGAAATATGATGCGTATTATCGGTTACTGCACCCAAAGATATATATTTATGTGAGTGTCTGCACTTTAGGTGATGGGTCTGCACTTTTAGGTGTCGAATCTCATACTTCAGTTGGCTCACACCAAAGGTGTCGGATCTCAGATCCGGCGGGATCCGGCTGAAAGTAACCACTGCATATATACATACATGCATACATACAGGCATACATACATACAGGCATACATACATTCATACATACATATATGCATACATACATGCATACCTACATACGTACATAGATACAGTGTTGGGCTCATAATAGTCTTTATGTTCCGAGTAGAGTTTTGAGATCCTTAGGCCCTAAGTTCGTAAAGCACAAAAAGTCGGAAAATCATCTCAGACAGATTTGACTTCAAACGAACAACATCTTGTACTTAATGGAAACCGGTTTCAACTGACGACGCGAGATTTACTCGATGGACTTTAACCCAACGTGTAACTCTGGTTTCGAGAAGTTAATAAGACCCTTCCGTTATGTGCCACACAATCCGTGGGCGCCTAGAGTATTTTGTGTCTAGCGGAGAGAGATGGAAGCTATAGAAGACATCATCAAGACCTGATGTTGGAGAAAAATATTCGAAGAGGAAGTCTATGAAGGGGCCGTCTCAACCACTACAACCATCACGACCACCACAACCTGACTTCTGGTTCACTGACCTAGGAGATCTGAAAAGACTTCTCCAGCTGTTTCCGATGTTTCACTTCAAGCGACCATTAATTGATGCCGTATTCGTGACGATGATGGTGCCACAAAAGTCATTAGATTTGATAATAATGGTTTGGATTAGATTAAATTACATCAGAACTGAACTGTGAATAGTCAAATTGCCTGCGTCCTTTTAAACGTCTGTCTTTGCTTACAATGAGGCGTAGTTTAAGCTTACAATTCAAACTATTCCGCTATTCTTGAACTGTCTGAAAGACCCGATCAAATTCTAAATTTTGGTCATAGTCTGTTCGGTTGCTGGTTTCAGTGCCTGGAGTGCAGTGAATAATTACAATTAAACCTTTATTAAGCACCACAGTATATCTAATGACCAAGCATCAATAGATAGCGCTGAGCAACTGTGAGCGAAGAACTTGCTCAAGGTCCCTACACAGTAACCGTCTCAGGGGAGGCGGCTCGAACCCGTACTGTCCGCGTTACGAGGCGAGCGCTCTAACCAATCGGATACACAAGAATGTATGTCGTGGTCCAAGTTCCCAGATTTCCGCTGTTAATCTTATAAACTTTAATCAAGTCTTCTCCGCTTTTTCTGCTGTCCAATGCGGTTCATCCACTCACGAGTGATTAAATGACCAACAAAATGACTTACTGACCGAACAGAAAGGACTCCGAGTGATTGCCCGAGAAGTGACGGACTGACTAACGAATAAATGAAACGAAGGAACGAAAGAAGAAATCTTAAATCAGTGGATGCCTCCAAAAGGTATTTAGGGGAATAAGAAAAAGAAAAGAAAAGAGTAAGTATATATGAGAAAGAAATAGAAAGAAAAAGAAACGAAAGATGGAAAAGGAAGAAACAGAACGAAAAAGGAAGGAAAAGAAAAAAGAGAGAAAAGGAAAAGAGCCAGAAAACTGATTAGAAATAATTGGATGGCAGCCACGTGATTTAATCTGACTTCTGTAACACCTTCATATTAAATCACTCATCCAGAGCACTTATATAAGCGCACCTGTAATCCTATAAGACACTCTCTCATAATATAGGTCGGGAGTGTCGAACCTTCTAAGGGTGTGTGCCACAAGTGCAGCTAAAACAGTCAACATCATCTGAAAAATCAACCCTCAGAATTTTGCACATTATTATTTTTCTCATAGGCCTATACGTTTTACTTGACAAAGCGTAGCAAAAACGAAATAAAGCCTGGTCAGGCAGAACAGCTTAAAACGGGCGCTATATAAAATCAAGTCCACAAGATGCAGGTTCTTTGGTCCGCTCCGGTGTCAGGTCAGAATCTGGAGAGGTCAATCCGAGGTCACAGCATGGTTTAAAGACGAAATGACCCTAAACGTGAAGGAATTGAATGAATACAGCGAACGGGACAATTAGGTAATTAATCAAATTAGTAATCGCAATCAACGTCATTCATGGCGAGACTAAGTGTCCCTCGTGCAGTTCGATGATCGCGGGATATCTGTCATCTGCAGGACTTTCAAAACGGAAATCACTCACTTAGCCATTGACTGATCGAACCGTAGAGGATTATGGGAGCATGTCACGTGTTTCCGATCGACCGGAGAGACATCTGGCGGCGGTCTCATTAATGACGGCTCTTCTTCCGGCAAAATAAAACTCCGCTGCTTTCAGCTGCGTCAAATCTGGTGAATGCACGGCAAGACTATCTCCAATCAATGCCTGTGCCATCCAATGTGGATGGATGGATGGATGGATGGATGGATGGAGGGTGAGATGGATGAATGAATAGATGGGTGGAAGGGTGGATGGATGGATGGTGAATGGACGGTGGATGGAAGGTGGATGGATAGTAGGATGGAGGTAGGCAGGGAGGGATGATGGATGGATGGATGGTTTGATGGATGGATGGATGGATGGATGGATGGTTGGATGGATGGATGGATGGATGGATGGATGGATGGGAGGATGGATGGAGGGAGGGACGGATGAATCAATGGATTGATGGATGGATGGATGGATGGATGTTTGGATGGATGGATGAATGTATGAATGGATGGATGGATGGATGGATGTATGGATGGGTGTATGGTTGTATCGAATGGATGGATGGGTGGATGTGAGATGAATGGATGGTATTGCATGGCATCTGTCTCTCTTTCTGCCTGTCTGTGTGGAAATCTGTGTGTCCGTCTGTCTGAGTTTCTATCTATATGTGTTCTATTTTCCTTACTTCCTGTTTTTCTTTCTTCTTGTTTTGCTAACACCACATACACTCTCGGTCTCCAACACTATGTCTGTGTGCAGCTCTCTATCTCCCACTCTCTGTCTATCACTCTGTCTGTCTGTCAGTCACTCTGTCTGTCTCTCTGTCTGTCTCTTTTTTTGCTTTAAATATTTTCTGTCGCTCTGACTCTTTTCATTAACTTCTCTCTTCTTTTAACTTCTCTCCCCTCTGTCTTGCTCTATGTCCTTCTGTCTGTGTCTGTCTGTGTATGTGTCTGTCTGTCTGTCTGTCTGTCTGTCTGTCTGTCTGTCTGTCTGTCTGTCTGTCTGTCTCTCTCTCTCTCTCTCTCTCTCTCTCTCTCTCTCTCTCTCTCTCTCTCTCTCTCTCTCTCTCTCTCTCTCACTTCCCTGTGGTTCTGTTGCATACTATCTGCCTCCAGGATCTTCCCCAGATGCCCTTGGTTTTAATTAGTCTCGTCAGGCGTTGATCTGGGTTCTGTTTCCTCTTGGCCTCATGATGCCCTGGACAATCGCAGTCAAGTGGTAAAGAAAACGGAGAGTTAAAAGCCGAGTTCCCTATGAACCAAAAGCGATTGATGGTCGTTGCCTTCTTTCGATGTCGTCGCTTGTGCTTGATGGAGTAGTCGACTTATGCCACACCAACCGACTGACCGAGTGACCGATCTACATCTTGTCTTCAATGCAGTCCAAGTCGTCTGTCAGTCCTTGATAAATTGACGGCGTGAGAAGGAACGCACTCCAGGTTCAAAGGCAGTCTGACATTGTTGTTGATGACCCTCGGCGCATAGCAACACTACCTATACTACAGCTGAGACTACCACAACTACGCGAACTACATCTGACTGTGAAGAAAGGAGAAGAAGTAGTAGTAGTTATTGTTGTCATAGTAACAGTAGTAGTAGTGGAAGTACTAATTGTAATTGTAATTAGTAACTTGTAATGAGCCGGTGTCTAATGCACAAGGCATCAACTGATGGCACGCTAAAGCCAAGCCGTAATCAGGTCATTATCCAGAAGATCAGTCCATAAGACAGAGAAGCAGCCTAGAGTGGAGAAGCAATTTGAAGGAGGTAAGTTTTATGTTCAGTACGAAATAACACAAGCGACAGAGCAGAGCACACAGACACAGGGAGAGAGTTCCAAAAAGTAGTTCCAGCAACCGAAAAGCTCGTTCATCAAGAACAGTTCTTGATCTAGACAAGACAAAGGTAAACAGAGGAACTCGTTGAATAATAATAAGTCTGGGGAATAAGAACTGATTTTAAGTATTGTGGCTGGCCAGAGTTAAAAGTGTTATAAGTATGAGCCCCAATTTGCAACTAACTCTTTTGCTGAACCAATGCAAAGATTTAAGCACAGAGGTTATAAGTTAAAAATTTTAGTGCATTGGTTATGGCTCTAGCCAAAAGAGTCCTTAACTCTCTGCAGCTTCATGATGTTTGACTTATTGATACCAATAAGGGCTGAGTTATAGTAATTTAAGCGGCTGGAAACCAATGCATTTGCCAGAGACATGGGCATAGTTCGAGAATTCGTGACTTTCGGTTTTAAAATTCGTAAAAATTCGCGAATTTTTGGTCTACTTTAAAATTCGTAAAAATTCGTTAAAATTCGTTGGGCTATTGTTGGACATTTTTTAACTTGACAGTGACGTTTTGTAAAAACAGCGTAAGCAACAACAAATGTGATGACGTCGTGATTTGTTGTGTTAAGCTTCTGCTTAGAATTTAATGTAAAAATTCAATATAAAAGTTTATTACGTAACGAGTTAATTTAGTTAAAATCAAATTTCTTAAAGATGAAAGAACATGACCGGAGTGGAAGTATTTAGTTATTTTGGAGGAGAAGGAAAGGGTAATCCAAAAATACAGTGCTGTTTTTGTGGAAAGGAATTTGTTGGTTGTTCTGCCCGAATTCGGGAGCATTTGCATGGCAAAAATACAGAAACCAGAGTCGAGTGGGAGCAGTGGGCTGTTCCTGACTCAGAATCAGAGGACAATGAAGTAGAAGACACAGCTCCGTGAACGTTGCCAACCCATTATAACCATGTTTGGTTGCAAGCTGTGTTAGTGACTGACTGGTCACACTGGAGCTGGGGCACTAATGGTTTTTAAGTTCTGCTGGCTGACACTCACAGTCACACTATGATAGAAATCGAAGTTCAAGACTCCAAGTAGAACAGTAACTGAATAATTATCAGTACTATTGTGTTGCTAGTCAACTATCTTGTACGGCTGATTGATTGATTGCCTATGACATTGACATTTAGGCTACTTGCTTAAAAAGTTGAAAAGTAAAGAAGTAATAAAATTTGTTGCCATGGCAAAGAATACTATTATTTTAATATTTCACGAATTTTAACGAATTTTAAAACCGCAGTTTTAAAATTCGTTAAAATTCGTGAATTTTAAACATTCTTAAAATTCGTAAAATGCGAATTCTCGAACTATGGACATGGGCACATAACGCCTAATTCTTCGTATGTCACGAATATGTGAAGGCTTACAAATACTGTTTCAACGGCCAATGAGAGATATGGTAGAATTGAAAACAACGCCTAAGTTACAAGCAGTGTTTGCCAGCTCAACAATTATTGAGTCACGAAGTTTCAATGGCTTTACTATGCCGATCAAATTTTTAAGTTACAGTGGCGTGCCTGGTAACAGGAATTCAGTCTTTGATGTGTTAATGAGGAGTTTATTGGCCACCATCCAGGACTGTATATCATTAAAGACAGCAGACAACAGCTGCACAGATGAGTCACATGATATCCCAGTGAATGATTATCCAGCAATGTTCCTAATGGTGTGGTGTATACTGTAATCAAAGAGGACCAAGCACGGAACCCTGTGGAACACCGCATGCCAACAAAGTACCAGATGAATAATTACCATTTAAAACACTGATTGAGTGCGTGGACCAAAAGATAAGTACTAAACCAATTTAATGTAGAACGAGAGACCCCGAACCAGTGCTCGAGGCGATGAAGAAGAAGAGAATGATCCACAGTATCAAAAGTAGCAGAAAAATCCAGAAGAACAAGTGCTGTAACATTACTCCTGTCCATATGATGTCTTTATGAACAGCAACAAGTACGGATTCTGTTGAGTGAAACTTACGTTAAGCCGCCTGAAAAGGGGCGCTTAGTGAGTGGTAGTAGTAGTAGTAGTAGCAGCAGCAGCAGCAGCAGTAGTAATGTAGTAGTAGTAATGTAGTAGTAGTAGTAGTAGTAGTAGTAGTAGCAGCAGCAGCAGCAGCAGCAGCAGCAGCAGCAGCAGCAGCAGTAGCAGCAGCAGGAGGAGGAGGAGGAGGAGGAGGAGGAGGAGGAGGAGGAGGAGAGGAGGAAACGACGGAGAAAAAGATGAAGAAGATGATAATGATATTGAGAATAATGAAAACGATGATGACGATAAAGAGGAGTCGGAGAAATAAGAGGAGAAAGAAGAGGAGGACGACAATGAGGACGAGGATGAGGAAAAGAGGAGGAAGAAGAGGACCAGAAAGAAGGGGAGGAAGATGAAGAAGAATAAATGAACTGACGATTGATTGAATGAATGAATGAATGAATGAATGAATGGATGAATGGATTGATGAAAGGACGTGACAACACCACCACTTTTACAACCATAATAACCACCACATTGAACACTTCCACCACCAGATCACTTCCACCACATCAGTAATCGAAGTATTCATAGTCATCTTAATAAGGACGCCGATGCGCATGCGCACTGAGCCGTATCTCAGCACAGATTAAACGAAACGCTGGTTCCATGTCGGGCGCAGACCGTCTGCACACACTCGAACGTCTCTCGGGGAACCAGCCATCACTTAAACGAAACGAAATTCGACTTACCCCGATGGGATTCGAAGCGTCTGCAAGAGGGTGCATGGCAGGAGATCTCCCCACAGACGAATAGATTCCAATTCTCCACCAATCGTAATACAGACGAATTACATGTCACGCCGTAATAGGATTACCCTTGGTCCTGTAAACGACGAGCCTTCGATGTATTAGGGCTTCGGCGAATGGGAAAATGTCCGAGAGAAGCCGAAATGTATAAGCGGTGGTCTGACCGAATGGGGGAGGGGGCTGACTGTCGGCCGTGACCCGCAGGTAAATCAGTTATAAGACCCTTTATAAGCGAACATGGACGCAGGGCAGGATTGAGCTAAGTGTTTAAGACGCCTAGATAGAGACAGACAGAGACAGAGACAGAGACAGACAGACAGAGACAGACAGAGAAAGAGACAGAGACAGATAGGCATAGAGAAGGACAGAGACACAGAGACAAAGAGACAGTCATTGATAAAGACAGAGAGACAGAGGGACATACATAGAGTCAGACAGAGACAGAGATAGATAGAGATAGACAGAGACAGTGACAGAGACAGTGACAGAGACAGAGACAAAGAAACAGAGACCTCACCAAAGCAGACAGAAGAAGGACACACAAAGATACATAGGGCCTACATATACACAAATAGATGCAGACAGACATCCAGTCAGACAGATAAACAAGCATGCAGACAGACAGACAGACAGACAAGCAGATACACGGACAGTTGCAGATCGACACACAGGGAGCAAATCGAGCAGACAGACACAAGCAGAGATAGAGACAGGAATACCAACAGACAGACAGACAGACAGACAGACAGAAACAGGTCCGATGATACAAAAAGGGCGTTGAGACGAGAAAGAATTTCTACGACAATAATTATTAAATCATTAGCCGAAATATCGCAATTAAATAGAAATTACAGCAAACAGCACAATACTAATTACGATTACCGTCAATAACAATTACCGTTGTATCCAAAGCATTCCTTCATAAACGAAGCCAGCGTAGGTGTGCGTGGTTATAGGTGTGTGTGTGTGTGTGTGTGTGTGTGTGTGCGTGTGTGTGTTTGTGTGTGTGTGTGTGTGTGTGTGTGTGTGTGTGTGTGTGTGTGTGTGTGTGTGTGTGTGTGTGTGTGTGTGTGTGTGTGTGTGTGTGTGTGTGTGTGTGTGTGTGTGTGTGTGTGTGTGTGTGTGTGTGTGTGTGTGTGTGTGTGTGTGTGTGTGTGTGTGTGTGTGGTTATATGTGTGCTATTAAGCCAATGTGTGTTTTTGTGTGAGTAAGTGTATTGTCCATGGTCACACCTTGCAATTCTGTTAACGGTCGCTTCCCTCTTCGATCAGCATCTGCTGGAAAGTATGTTATTCCTGGTACACATTTTGTTTTGGCCAGCGTTCATTCACAGTTACCGGTCCCTCCATCTGGAACTCTCCACCTCCTCACGTTCGCAACTGTCTTAGTGAGATTGCCGTTTGCTCTAAACTGAAAACTTACCTCTTCCAGTCTGCTATGGCTAATAATGGTTGCCTGGCTTCGATGTGCACTTCTGAACTTTGTAAGGAGGGAACTATCAAATTACAGTTGTATTGTACTGTATGGTGTGTGTAGGTGTGGGTAGGCCTATGGGTGCGTGTGTTTGTGCGTATGTTTGTATGGGGTGGGGGGGGAGAAAGGTGGGTGTGTGGGTGCATGGATGGTTGGTTCGATTGTGTCCATTCTATCGTAGGGTTCGTCATTGTAGCTATTAAGGCGCCGTGTGAATTTGAATGTCATTGCAGACAGCAGGTGCGCAGCGGGTGCAATAGACGATCCGATCTCTCTTCGTACTTTATGAGTATATTATGTGTTTCCTATGCATTGATATCATACGGCTTATAAACCTATACATCAACCATACATACCATCGACGATTTAATAAGATCTGGTTTTGTGTGTATATATACACACACACACACACACACACACACACACACACACACACACACACACACACACACACACACACACACACACACACACACACACACACACACACACACACACACACACACACACACACACACACACACACACACACACACACACACACACACACACACACACACACACACAATAGGCCCTACTATACCCATCCGTACATACATCGAGGATTTTATATATGTATGTCTTTTAAGTACATATGATCTACCACACACACACACACACACGCACGCACGCACGCACGCACACGCACGCACACACACACACACACACATATATATATATATAATCTATGCATAGTAAAATACAAACCCATCCATAGATACATTGAGCATTTAAGGTAAGATCTAGGTTTATATGCCTGTACATCTCTCTCTATATTTTATATGCAAAATATAATATATATATATATATATTTATATATATACTGTACTCCATATATGTATATTCTTAATATATACATATATGCATCGATAACTGTTTGTATATTATATACATAATTGTATATGATTGTAATGAGATCTCCATGGTAGCCTGTTTTTCCCATTGTGAGACTTTTGAATTATAACCGCTGGTGTATTTGATACATCTTCGTATGGGGCTCGCAGCTGCACATCTGTCGACAAATAACGTATTATCAAGCATGCAGGCAGTCGCTCTTTGTTACACGATTACATATTAAATATATATATACAAATATATGTATATGTATGTGCTTATGTTTGTGTGTATTTATATATGTATGCATACGCTAAGGTATGTAGGTATGCATGCGTGTATGTATGTATGAACGTATGTGCATATACATGTACATGCTTGTATCTACCAATGTACGTATGTATGTATGTACCTATGTATGTATGTATGTATGTTTGTACATAATTATGTACGTATGTGTGTATTTATGTATATATATATATGCATATGTATGTATGTATATATATATGCATATGTATGTATGTATGAATGTATGTATGTATGTATGCATGTATGTATGTATGTATGTATGTATGTATGTATGTATGTATGTATGTATGTATGTATGTATGTATGTATGTATGTGTGAACTGAGTTTTGTGTACAGTCTTGCAGTGCGAGATATTTAGCGTATATATTAAGTGCGCTTACTTTAGTTTCACGTGTATATGTATATATGATAGATGTATAACGTTTAGTCTTAGTGACACGCGCGGCCGGCCGATATCGGCAGCGGCGCGCTATATGTATATTATTAGAGTTCGTTTATGCGCACAGAAGACAGGTGTGTCAAGAGGCGCGAAGAATTATGCTGACTAGAGAAGTTTAAATTCGAGTGTGTTCGCTGTAGTAGTGTGGCTGACTAGTTGAGTTGTAATCGAATTGAGTTCTGTCTGTTTGTTTCTTATTAAACTAAAAGATATTAAACTGTGTTGCTGATTAATTCAGGTTATACTTATACGTAGAATTAGTGTTCAAAAGGTGAACGTTAAATAGGCGTTAAGTACACAGAGAACAAGGATTTAAGCAAGAAGGATTGTCAACGGAAGGATTGGGTTGACATTATTGGTGGCAGCGTCGGTGTGGATAAAAACTCACGGTGGAATAGCGTCGGTGTGGATAAATACTCACGGTGGAATAAATACTCACGGTGGAATAATTACTCACGGTGGATATAAACTCACGGTGGATTAAAATTCACGTTATCACCTCCTTCGGCGGATAGAAGAATCTACGACGGTGATAAAAGAATTTACAACGGTGTTAGAAGAATCTACGACGGTGTTAGAAGAATCTACGCGTTGTTACTGTGTGACGAATTTACGATATCATCGACGGTGGAACACGAGAAACGGTATAAAAATTTCGTTGTTTTCCACGAACAAATATAAAAGAAATCCCGTTTGTTTATCGATTCACACAACAAGAAAAACCGTGACTTCTTTGAAAAGAGAAATCACCAAAGTAAACAAGTAAGATGGAGAAATTAAGTGCTGAAAGACAAGCAGATATTAAGAAGATGTCTACGGAAAGGCTGAAACAGCGTTTGTTGAAAGCCGGTTTTAAAGAAGAACAATTAGAAGGTATGTCACGTGGTGACATGATGCAGGAACTCGCCGATGTGTGGGTTAAAGAAGAAGTCGAAGAAGAAGGTGCCGTTGGCGGTGCCGTAGAAAAGGCTATTGAAAAACCTCCTGTGCCTATGTCTATGGAGAGGTTGATGCAGTGGATGATGATGAAAGAAGATAGAGAGGAGAAACGGAGACAGGAAGAGAAAGAAAGAGAGGATAGACGAAGACAAGAAGAGAAAGAGTTGAGACAAGAAGCAGAACGTGTAAGACAAGACGAATTGCGCTTGCAGAGAGAGAAAGAAGAGAAAGCAGAACGTCTGCAGAGAGAGAAAGAAGAGAAAGCGGAACTTGCAAGGCAAGAGGAATTGCGTCTGCAAAGAGAGAGAGAAGATAAAGCAGAACAAGTGCGTAAGGCAGAACTTGAATTGCAAAAGAATCAGTTTGAGATTCAGTTAGAACAGTTGAAAAGAGATAGGGAAGATGCTGAAAGAAGAAGACTGGAGCAGATGATTGAATTTGAAAGAGCTAGAAAAAGTGATGAAGAGGTTCGTCAGCAACAGATTGAAGCAAAGAGAATGCGTGAAGAAGAAAAAGAAAAAGCACGAACGTTAGAGTTGGAACGTGCAGAACAGATCAGACAGGAAGAACTCAAATTTCAGAAAGAAAGTTTGGAAAAGGCAGAGGCAGAAAGACAGGAACGTCTGAAACTGGAGAAATCAAAATTGACATTGAAAGAAACGCAAATGAGAGAAGAACGGGAAGCAGAAAGAAGGAAGCAGCAAGAAAGTGAAACTTTGGTGTCAAAAATTAAGAAAATAGGTGATGCAATGAAGCATGTATTGCCTCAAATGCCAACTGATATGATGGAGGTGCCATTATATTTTGAAACAGTCGAGAACGCGTTTCGTAGTTTTGCTGTGGAAAAGCCGTTTTGGGTGAAATTATTACTACCATTGATGACGCCGAAAGCTCGAACCGTTCTGAATAGATTGTCATTCGATGATCTAGACAATTATGATAGAGTCAAGCAGCACTTATTAAAAGAATTTAAGTTGACTTCGAGAGAATACAGAGCCAGATTTGTGGATGCTAAGAAGACAACAGAAGAGACTTATACGATGCTTACGGCAAGACTGAAGAACTTGCTAAACTATTACGTGAGAAGTCGAAACGTGAACAGAGAGTATGATACGCTCTTTGATTTGCTGGTAGCGGATAAGCTAAAAGAATGTTTACCGCCAGGTCCATTACAGTTTGTATTGTCGAAGGAAGGAACTGACTGTCTCCAAGCTAGTGCAGTGGCAGACTTAGCAGACATTCATGTAAACAATCGAATTGGATTTGCGATCCCAAATATAAACAGTTATCCTTCTCAACGTTCCGTAAACCAAAGCCAGAGTGGAAAGTGGAAAAGTAATCCAGGAACAGGGAATCAGTTCATAGGTAAAGAAGTCAAGGCTAGTGTCCCTGTACCCAATGAGACCAGAGAAGTGACGTTTGGTCGTCAGGGATTTAACAAATCGTCAGCGCCGTTTGCCAAGAGGGAAGGCAACACATCGTTTACGCAGTATAAGAGATATGAAGGCAATGAACAACGAGGTATGGTGGTGAAGCGTTGTCACAACTGTGGTTCAGACAAACATTTGGTTAAATTTTGTCCAGTTCCAGTGGCAGCAACTAGTTCTAGCAGAAATCAAGAACACACAAGGGTGAATTTGATTCAAGTGGTTAGTGATACAGATAATCAAACCGCGAGTCAAGAAAACCAAGAGACTGAAGTAAAGTCAGTAATGAAATGTGGTATTCAAAAAGAAATTCTATTGGATGCTGAAATTCAGAGAGAAGTCATAGGAAAAGATGACAGTCGAATATTGAAGAAATCGTTCTTGCAATATGTCGAGGTTGAAATTCGTGCAGTAGACGGTAAAGAGCCAGTGAAAGTCAAAGCACTGAGCGACTCGGGAGCAGAGATTCCGGTGATTAGTGAAGAATTACTGGAAGGCATGAAGGTGGAACAAATTGGAAAAGTGAATTTGCAATGTGTGGCAGGAGATGCCATTCCTGCGAAGTTAGTGAAAGTGGATGTTAGACTGTGTGATAGTGACGTGAAAGAAGAGGGATTTCCGCGTAAAATCCAGTGTTCACTTACACCTTATGTCACTTTGATGTGTGCTAGTATTGCAAAGATGGGCAGTACAGAAAGATTCTTGTTGCATCCAGAGATAATTGCCGAATTAAAAGCCGTACCACAGATGAAAGTTAAAACGATACAAGGAGATGTGAGTGTACGAGCAAATGTAATGACGAGAGCGCAGAGTCGGAAACAGGAAATGGTAGATGTTGATGAGAAGAGTGAAACTGAAAGTTCAAGTGATGAGGAAAACGAAAGTAATGAGCAACGAAGCTTATCGCGAGATGGTGTAATAGCAGAGATGAACGAGCAAGAGAGGGCTGCATGCGAGAATGGCACATTAAATGAAATTGAAGAAGACAATGAATGTGATGTGGGGATAGGAGATTTGTATAGAGATGAAGAAATGGACGAAGAACAAAAGGTGCAGATTGCCGATTCGAAGAAGTTCGAAGAGCAACAGAGAAAGGATGAATCGTTGAAGCCGTGGTGGAAGTTAGCACAAGAGAAAGAATCTGAATTCTGTGTGATCAAAGGGTTTATTGCATAAGAAATATCAGATATTAGACCAGACGATATATCAACTAGTGTTACCAAAAGAGAGACGAATTAAAGTGATGGAATTGGCGCATGAATCGGTATTTGGAGGACATCTAGGAGAAGAGAAAACAAGAGAACGAATAAAGTTGTCTTTTGTATGGCCAAAGATGAGAAGAGACATTGTGAAATTTTGTAAGTCTTGCGAGAAGTGTCAACAAAAAGGCAAGGAGTTTGGTGATGGATAGAGT
>OY744604.1:95551979-95559860 GCA_963556255.1 Allolobophora icterica
ATCATCATCATCATCATCATCATCGTCGTCGTCGTCTGTATCATCATCATCATCATCATCATCATCATCATCGTCGTCGTCTGTATCATCATCATCATCATCATCATCATCATCATCATCATCATCATCATCAGAATCATCATCATCATCATCGTCGTCGTCGTTGTCGTCGTCATCATCATCATCAGTTGCTTACGCCATCAATTTGGTGGCGATTGGTATGAATAACTGATCTCCATTGTCGTCGGTCATTTGTCAAGTCTAGTGCTCCTCTCAACGTTGGTCCACGTCTTGTGATGCTGGCCTTAGAGCCCTGCGCCGACGTCATAGTGTCGGCGGCGGCGCGCCGGTCATTTTTGGTCGGCAGCGGCGGCGCGCCGACGAAGAAAAATCGGCGGCGGCGGCGCCCACAAAATGTCGGCGTCGGCGCGGCGCGGCGCGGCGTGCCCTAGTCAGAAACATGAGTCACCATGGAATTTTCCGGGGGGGGGGCAAAAATTTTCTAAGGGGGAAAAATTTGTCCAGGGGGGCAAAATGACGTTTTTGCATGGAAAATCTATTCACAAATCCAGGGGGGCAAATTCCCCTTGCCCCTCCTCCGGACGCCCATGTGAGTCACTATGAGAGTTGAATAGCCGTTGGTCCTGTGACCAGTCAAGAGGGCCAAGTTCTCTAAAGCCACTCCAGCACACTGAAGCTCAACTACATATATTATAAAGGGACTGAAAGAGAAGACACCTTCAGACATCTGCCTTACAAATATGAACCACAGTGCGTTTGCAGGTGGTATAATAAAGAATATACTTACTTACTTACTTTACTTAATTACACTGCACATCTGCATAGGTATTGGCAAATTGTAATCGGTTGAAGCAACATGCATTTGCAACATGCATTTGCATAACAGCATCCTCCCACTAAGAGAGGCTACTGAACCATGCAGTGAAATGTAAACATAATATTATATACGTTTTCCTATGGTAATACACTGGCCGAGTGGCCTCACTCCTGTTAATATTTCAATGAATTTACCAGGTGGTCTGCTGCCCGTTTGAATTGGTGCCACGTCATTTAAAGTTTCCACATATAGACCATTGTTTGTATCAGACTAAACTGCAAAAGACCATTCTTGATACTATACGTACTAATAACCTGTGTCAACTGATACAGCTTACCTGAATTGATTCCAGCCAAAAGTATTAATCAATTATACCTTCCCTTCTGCAGGAATTAGTTAAATGGCATATCTTGATATTAATAGCACTCATAAACTCCTCAAACCTTACAACATTAATGATTAAGCCAAAAATGTACACCATTATAATAAGACCACAGACATCAAAAACTACAATCAATAAGTTATAGAAGCTTTTCAACATGAAGGTAACGAATGAGGGAATGTTGTAGTACTGTAGTACACATACAAAGACATGCATTGCATGTTGCTTTTACTGTCAATGTATTAAGGAAATGGCAACAGGAACAGATGTATCAAAATAATGGCTACTTGTAACAAGATATCGCTTTTTTATGACTGTGTGTATATCATGGCACAAAGACAAGACGATCAAAGTATAAGGAAAACGAATTTTGTCAGGAAGACAACACATTCTTGGTTTCAAGATAAAGACCACAAACATTGTAATCAGCTATGTTCAGTCTTTATATTTTTCATTAACACACGAGTTCTTACCAATCAAAGTGCCATATCTAAGAATAATGTGCTTATCTTTGCAATATCATGCAAAACATGAAAAATGCAGCAATAACAATTAAGCATATAAAACTGGCATCGGCGGCGCGCCGACAGATTCTCGGCGGCGGCGGCGCGCCGACAAACAAAAATCGGCGGCGGCGGCGCCCACGAAATGTCGGCGGCGGCGGCGCGGCGCGGCCGGCGCAGGGCTCTAGCTGGCCTACGCATTTATATTTTCTATCTTGGTCTGCCTTTGTTTCTCGCTCCTTCAAACCAAATACATTACGAGTTACGGTAAAAATGGTTCAAAATCTTTTTCAAGTTGACATCAAGGCCTTTGATATTATAAGATGTCGTTAAACTACTCGATTCAATCTACATCCCAAATTCTTTGTTCTCTGAAAAACGATAAAAATTTAAAAAATTTCCTATTGACGTCAACGTCTTTCAATCAATTAATCAGTTTGCGTTTAATCTCAATCTCAAGTTGACATGATCGCAACATGTTACAAGTTACAGCTGTTTACACAGGCGTAATTTGTGGAGGTATGAGGGGTACCCGTACCCCTCGCTCTATGGACTGGGGTACCGTACCCCACTTTTTGAACAATGCCAATCAATATTTTTTTATTGTGCCTTCCCAGAAATCGCAGTCTCCGCATTGCTGCGTCTATTTTGAGAAATTGGTACCCCCACTTTTTAGACCAAAGTTACCCCCTGGCTGTTTATTATATGTCAGAGGTATAATGTAATATAAATATATGGCAGGTTTAATGGGTGAAAAGCTATTAATTTTATTAGGAGAATTAGTCAGTATATATTTTTGAATAGGACTCGAGAAATGAAATTGCGGTCACCTTAGCGGGAAGTAGAAATCCAAATGATCGTGGTCGAACCCCGTACCGAGTAAAGGAGCGATGTGCAGGAAATAATCTATTCAGCACATGACTTTCATTTGATCATCAGATGTCGTTAAACTCTTGGAATCGCTTCGACCACCGTGCATTGTCTGGGATTCAATCAACTGTCATTCTCTCAACATGGTCAATCCATCGAAAATCTCCGTCTTTGTCGAAACCGTTATCAAAATATCAAATGCTCATAATTATATCTGTGCGTTAATAAATCCGACACCTACCTCCCATCCGAAGTCCTATATTCTCACGGTCCTCCGCATTCCTTTAACACGCACCGCAGACCAGACTTCGAGTCGAAACCTCGTCCAAAGCCGCTCAGACCATCAATTCGCGGACAACCAACCGTCCGAGCGTCTCTCAGCCAATTAACAACATCGTTAACTTTCCTTTTACACGACCGATAATCATCCACCGCTCATACCGTACTTAACACCGACGAGCCGAGCGAAATGTACCTAGCCAGTATAGTATCCTTCTCGACCGGTAGGGGCGCGTTCTACTCGACCGCCCGGCACAAGTCTATTATCCTGCGGCCTGCCCCTGGCGGTAGGTAGAGTACTGGACTGCACGCGGCGGAGGTTTCGTATGACTCCTTTGTATCCCGTATGTTATCATCTTCTTTGACCAACAACGTAGACTTACCCTGAGTCGGGTTTTAACAGCGCCGTTCAACTCTCGTTCATCTGTTGTCTCACGTCAAATTAACCATCGTACGCAGCGCGCTTCGGCCACGTATATGTATAGCCTGTCTGTCCAGGCCCGACTGACTGTCCGCTCTCCATCTGCCTGTCTGTCCGTCTGTCTGTCTATCTCTCTGTCAGTATGTATGTCCGTCCGTCCGTCCGTCCGTCCGTACAGTCTTGTGTACTATATTCACGCATTCACACATTCACACGCGAGTATTTTGGTGTGAAGGAAAGAAGGCAATTGAAGAGAAGGACAGATGGAGAGAGAGAGAGAGAGAGAGAGAGAGAGAGAGAGAGAGAGAGAGAGAGAGAGGAGAGAGAGAGAGAGAGAGAGAGAGAGAGAGAGAGAGAGAGAGAGAGAGAGAGAGAGAGAGAGAGAGAGAGAGAGAGAGAGAGAGAGAGAGAGAGAGAGAGAGAGAGAGAGAGAGAGGAGAAAACAGAGAAATGAGAGAGAGAGAGAGACAGACAGACAGACAGACAGACAGACAGACAAACAGACAGACAGAGACAGAGACAGAGACAGAGAGACAGAGAGACAGAGACAGAGAGACAGAGAGACAGAGAGACAGAGACATAGAGAGACAGAGAGACACAGAGAGACACAGAGACAGAGACAGAGATGTAAGATAATTTCGAGAAGTAGGAAAAGGAGGAGGAAGAGGAGGAAGAGGAGAAGAAGAAGAGCAATCCCTTTACCTGAGATGGATCATATAATTATATGAAGTGTTATCGACTTCATTTTCCTTGGCCTCGGCACTCCGTCTCAGGTCAGTTCCTCTCCCTCACCGTCTGATCTTCCAACTGACAGTATGCGGTTAATATACTATCATAGCTGAGTAGGCTAGTAGCGCAAGTGGAGACAAAATCTCTACGCAAATTTCTGCTCTGGTGGAGATTTGAACCCCCGACCCTTCAGTTGACAGTCCAACACGCTATCCACTAGACTATCGCCGTCTAATTCTTCCACCTGAGTTCGGTAGAGGGCGAAGGGGAGCTGAAGAGCCTGAAATCCTTAAGCGTGATACCGCCCTGGTGGGGATTTGAATCCCCAACCTCTCTGTTGACATTCCAGTTAACTAACCGCTAATTCACCAAACGCCCAATGGCGAAATAAACGGAGAGTCAAAGACGATGATCGGCAGAACAGGAGACAGACAGACAGACAGACAGACAGACAGACAGACAGACAGACAGACAGACAGACAGACAGACAGACAGACAGACAGACAGACAGACAGACAGACAGACAGACAGACAGACATACAGATCAACAGACAGACAGACAAATAGACAGACAGATAGACAGACAGACAGACAGACAGTAGATCAACAGACAGACAGACAGACAGACAGATAGACAGACAGACAGACAAACAGATAGACCAAAAGACAGACAGACAGACAGACAGACGGACAGATAGACCAACAGACATACAGACAGACAGACGGTAATTGTAAATGTATACTTGTATTCTATAGCGACCGTCTGGCCTTGACCCTGCTCATGTTTTCGATGACCTATTAAGGGTTGAGATCCATTACCACTGCTGCCCCTTTGAAAAGTCAGGACTGGAGAGAGACTGAGGCAGGCAGACAGGCAGGAGACAAATCACCCGGTGGCCCATCTTCAAAGCGGATACAGCGGCTGGCAATTATGCATCCAACCAAGTCGGCTTCTTTGTAAACGTTTGAATGTAGAGTAATATATCACACAATGAACGTATACGCACTGCTTTGTACATGACAATTGGTCGAATAGCCAAGATAGAATTACAAATGCCGAAGCCATCCATCATTTCATCCACCCATTCTGGCATCCATCCATCCATCCATCCATCCATCCATCCATCCATCCATCCATCCATCCAGCCATCCAGCCAGCCATCCATCCATCCTTCCATCCTTCCATCCTGGATGGAAGGATGGAAGGATGGATGGATGGATGGAAGTAAGGAAGGAAGGATGGATGGATGGATGGATGGATGGATGGATGGATGGATGGATGGATGGATGGATGGACGAACGGACGGAAAGAAGGAAGGATTGATGGATGGACCATCCATCCATCCATCCATCCATCCTTCCTTCCTTACTTCCATCCATCCATCCATCCATCCATCCATTCATCCATCCATAGATCCAGACACCCATCAATGCACTCGTCCGTCCGTTAGCGTGTGTGTGTGAGTCAGCGCGCTGCAGCCCGTTTCGTCTGTCCATCCATGAGTCCGTCGGTGCAGGCGTTGGTTTTTCCTTCCATGCGTCCGTCCTCTATGCTCCCGTCCTTCCGTTCGTGCGTCCGTCCTTTTGTGCCTCCCGTCAGTCGTGCGTCCCCCTTTACGTGCGTCCGTCCGTTCGTGCGTCCGTACTTTCGTGTGTCTGTCCTTTCTTTTGTCCTTCCTTTGTGCGTCCGTCCTTTCGTCCGTCCGTCCTTTTGTGCGTCCGTCCTTTCGTGCGTCCGTCCTTTCGTGCGTCCGTCCTTTCGTTCGTCCGTCCTTTAATGCGCCCGTCCTTTCGTGCGTCCTTCCGTTCGTGCGTCCGTCCTTTCGTGCGTCCGTCCTTTTGTGCGTCCGTTGTTTCGTGCGTCCATCCGTTCGTGCGTCCGTCCTTTGGTGCGTCCGTCCGTCCGTTCGTGTGTCCAGTCGTTCGTGTGTTCGTCCGTTCGTGTGTCCAGTCGTTAGTGTGTTCGTCCGTCCGTCCGTTCGTGCGTCCGTCCGTGTGTCCGTCCTTCCATCCGTCCTTCCATCCGTTGGTGCGTACGCGTGTGCATGAGTGCGTCCTTGAGTTTGGATCGGTCGTCCATTAAATAAGACGAAGATGTATGGGTGACGTCGTCTCCATTGAACCCAACTACAATTAACCGTTGGAAGCGAAGCAGCAGAAGATAAACCCACTCAATGCTCGAGTATACAGACCTACGCTCAGGCAAACACAGGCCGCAAAGTATGTGATCTATCATATATACAAACATAAATATATATACACACTGATATGTGTGTAAATATCTGCTTTGTGTATAATACAAAGAGATATGCAACCGTAATAGTGTGAGATATACAATGCAATACTTACAACTGTGTGTCATTATACATAAATAAATATGTGTATATGTATTATACACAAGGAACTAGGCAGACATGTTATATATATATATATATATATATATATATATATATATATATATATATATATATATATATATATTAAGCTATAGTGGCAGCCATGGGTATGAGGTGTTAGCAACTTCATACAAGGGCGGGTGGCCGGTCCTCTCCCTCGCCGTCTCATCTTCCCATCGACAGTGTACGGTCAGTGTGCTCATTATAGCTGAGTTTGCCAGGGGTGCAGATGGAGCAGGAATCTCGAACCAAATTTCTGCTCCGACCTCTCCATTGACCGTCCAACATGCTAACACCGTGACACACTATCACAGAAATACAGAGGCGCGTTTACAGAAAACGGGGCCCTAGGCGCAACTATTTTTGGGGCCCTAGGCGCAATCATTTTTGGGGCCCCTTCTGAACATGGTGTTATTTTGCACAATCACACAAAAATGAATTATTAGCCCAAATGAACAAAACAATATAAATTGCAATAATATACTTTCATTTGAATGCTAAACTGTAAAAGTTGAAAATAGGTTATATTTAAAATAATTAAAAATTCAAAAACTTAATTTTTTATAATTAAAAAAATATTTTCATTCGTTTGGGGACCCTTCGAGATTTGGGAGCCCTAGGCCTCTGCAGAAATAATCTATTTGCTATTTTCGAAATATTGCAGAGAGAATGTCATGTCCACAGAGCCGCACATGTCTACGTTCTAAGCCAGGCTAAGAAAACCGCAAGACACAAAATAGGTCGATCCATACGCAAGAGACCAAGAAGGTGGGATATTGTTACGCGTGAGAATAGCTTTGTATCGATGTGTATCGATTCTGCTTCATTGAAACTAGGTTTATAGTTGAAGCAATGTGAAGCCGCCTGTTCTATCGATACTTTTTATAGGGTGCGCGATTGTGTAGTGCTTAGCATTCTGGACTGTTAACTGAGAGGCCAGGTTTGCATTTCAGCCAGGATGAATGTATGTGCATCTGTAAGTAAAGCATGTATAGATGGAAGTAAGTGAGTATGTACACTTTTATGTATGTATGTGTATGTGTATCCATGTATGCATATATGTGTGCATGTATGTATGTATGTATGTATGTATGTATGTATGTATGTATGTGTGTGTATGTATGTATGTATCTATGACTATATTTATGTATCGATCAGTTATTCTGTGTATATATGCCTGCCTGCATGTATGGGTGTATGTATGTATATGTGTATGTATTTATGTATGGATCTATGTACTGTATGTATGTATGTGTATGTATTTATGTATGGATCTATGTACCGTATGTATGTATGTATGTATGTATGTATGTATGTATGTATGTATGTATGTATGTATGTATGTATGTATGTGTATGTATGTATCTATGAATATATTTAGATCTATTCTATGTATATATGCATGAATGTATGTGTGTATGTATGTATATGTGTATGTATTTATGTTTAGATCTATGTATGTA